>QWTY01000778.1:2448-12968 GCA_008033365.1 Pseudorectes ferrugineus
TTGTGGACACCTCCATCCATTGAGTTCTAAATGTGGGAGAAAATGGCCTTTTATGGTGTTTCTGACAAAGTGCTTTTGGTTGCAAGATCATCAACTTTATGTCACGTTTAACAAATTACAGCTTGAGAATTCTTTCTGCCAGAGAAGCACCAGATTTGGTTTATAGAGAAATCAATTGGTAACTTTTAGCCAATCTCATTTCTAGCCAGGGTCAGCAGTGCCAACAGCACAGGAACTTTGTGTCTGACCTGTAGAATTGCTGAACTTCAGATGGAAGTGGAAGTCCCTCTACTTTTTGCATGGCTGAAGCTGGGCCACAGCAAGGTCATTTCATCTAAGTGCAAACATAATGTGCCCTTTGCGCTTGACTATTCTTGCTTTAATTAGAATTAGAACAGCAAAAGTATGATTCCAGAATATCCCAATATACCTAATAATCCTCTGGTCAAGCTGTATTTTTTCAAAACAAAGCAGAGGGCAGGTTTTTGTTATCCTCTCCTGTAGTGCATGTGGTGTTGAAACGTTAAATGCAAAAAGCAGTTTCCTCATGCTGGTTGCTGTAGGACATCATGGCAACGTCACAGAGCGTTTTACTGACACAGCCTTTGTCTGGCCTTACTTTTGCTCTTAAAACCAGCAGACATTTAGGGCTGGTTGGCTTTTCACTGGGAGGTTGGTGTGAGGGTGTGAAATTACCGCAGGAGATCTCACTGGAGATTCACAGGGATACATTTTCTACCCTATCAGATGCTGGACTTGTGCCACGGTTTGGTGGCATTTGATACCATGGGAGTTTTTCCTTAATAGAAGCTATGGCTGGGTCTGAACATTCTGGTAATGAAATGTCCCAATTTGTTAGAAAAGACTCGGACTTGGTGGCTGGGAGTCCAATGTGGGCACTCCAAAAGTCCTCCCTGCTGCTCGTGTTTCACGCAGCTCCGTGGTGTTGTGTAACCCCTCCTGGTACCACCTCTCTGCCTGAAGGATGAGGGCAGCTTTTAAGATTGCACTTTGCTCTCTTGATCCACAAATTACTACGTTTCTGGCAGATCAAGTATTCTTCACTTTCATTCTCAGTGTTGCCGTTTGGCACCAACAGCAGTTCAGAGGTGAAGTCTGTAAGTGCATAAGGGCTCCACGGGATGGAAGATGTTATGTTTATATATGGTATTAAGACATCATAGTTATGTCCTTTCAAACACACATCTATTTTTAGAAATTTCCTAAAAGAGGCTGAAATACAAATAGCTGTTTCATTATAACACAATACAGCCAAAATCCAAGCTGCTGAACTGGCATCCATTATTGCTTCCTTTCTGAAATTTCCTTGAGATTCCTCTCCTGTTTTGTTAGTGTGGAAATTAAGCTCCAGGTTGTGAAAATTATGTGAAGCTAAAACCTGAGAAGAACTGTCTGAGAAGGATAAGTCACTATTAGGTTATTCAAACTTGAGGCAAGTATAGAGCCAGAGTTTAGTGATTACATGATCTCTGCTCCGTTAGATGCTTTTGGCAAAAGAGATGACCCCCACTATGCATAAATTCCCCCATTAACCAGGAAAGTGAGGAAGAATTTAAAGGAATCTCTAAACATCACCTTAGGTGAGAGGAGGTGCAATGAATTTAGGACAAAACATAACACAAATGATCCTAATCTCTAAAATATAATAAGAAGTGTTAAATTTAGTCATTAGTTGATGTTGTTACTGTTAACATCACACTTTAAGTGTTTTTAAAACCTGTATGTAAGAGGTTGAGTTCCCAGAAATGCTGTAGTAACAGAAAAGACGTGCTGAGACCCCTGTCATGTACTCTACAAAAATATGGGGACAGCTTCTAAATTTGGCAGAAATGTACAAAATTCCACTTCACTGTCTGCATGGGGAAAGATTTTCATAGGCAGAAGATCTTAAAGTGAAGAAAGCTGCTCTGTCAGTCATTGCTTATCACAAGTGATGAACAGCCAGACACTTCTGCTATTTCACCGTGATTGACAAAATCAGTTGCAGGGGCTAAACATCAGAAGATGAAGAGAAGGCAAGGAGAGCAATAATTTGTGTGTTATTAATTCCAGCTGCAGTAGCTGACCCGCTGAGGATGTTCTGATGTGAGGAATCACCTGATTGGAGACTCTCCTTCTGTGTGAGATTTAAACCCCCGAGCTCTGCACTGGGAGCCTTGGTATTTAACAGGTGTAGCTGTGTGTGGAACTCAGTATTTTTGTGAAAACAGTCTGGAGGATGGAATGTCTTCGTGCAGCACAGAATCACCAGCGAAATGCATTTGCAGGCAGCTAGTAAGAATGCACATCTAATGCTTTTCAAATGGCACTCCAATCATCTGCTTTAAATGATTAATAAGCACAAGCTGAAAATAGCACCGCATTTACCTAATGTTTGCATGATTATTTTTGTAAACATTTCATTCAGGCTTTCTCTGCCATCTTTCTAAGCATTGTCAAAACAAAAATGCTGCTATTCTTGATTAGTTTTTCTCAGCTGGTTTGATCTTCCTCATGACCCGGGGAAATGTAGCAGGGGAAAGCACCCTTGTTCACTCTCACTTGACAGTAAGCATGTGGTTTAAGATCGAATGAGAAAACCAATCTAGATATTTGCAGAATACTTACAGGTTTCTGATTTTCTTCCAAAGCTGGTAACTGACCTTGGTGAGCCCTACAAGTCTGGATTTTGTTAACAAGCTTGTCTGAAAGCTCTACAAATATATGGTAACAGCTTCTCCTGGGTTTCAATAAGTTAGAAATAGTTCTAAAAGATGTGGAGGGATTTGTACTTTTATGCTGGCTGTCCTACTTTTTCCTTAAGTCCTTGCTGAGATAAGGTTAAAACTGGAATTTAAATGGTGTTAAGGAAGAAGCCAAGATAGTAATCAGAATATAATTAACAGTGTATCATCTGTCAAACAACCAGGGCTGGGCAGCGCTGCTATTCACCAATAAAAAGTGGTGGAAAACTTCCAGTTTTCCAAGTAAAATGCTGGTGTTGTTCGCTGTAGCAGTCTGCAGGTGTTGTGTGATGTGTGTGCATCCTTTACACCACATAAAACCCCACCCCCCCTACCAAATATATTTTTCTGCTCTTCAAAATTCGCTCTGTCTCAGTTCAGCTTTGGAGACATTTGGTAACTGGTTTTAACTCTCAGGGTGAAAAGATTATGTGGCACAGGAGAACTGTTATGAAAGCTAACTTAAGCCTATATGTAAAACCAGAACGTGTTGGTTAAATACCCAGCATTAACTACCTGGCAACATCTCAAAGATGCCAACAAAAGTAGTATCTTCAAATCTAAGTCATGGGGTGGGGTTTTTATTACCAATTTTCTAAATCTGGAGTGCTGTTGCTCAGTCTGTGTAACGCTCATCACCTGTACCTCGTAATTCCATTTTTTGTACTTCCCCAGGTGCTGTGTCCCAGGGCGGCGGGACTCTCCATCTCTCACAACCCGCGTCAGGCTTTCCCCTTGGGATTTTTTGCAGAATTCTGGCAGAAAACTGGCGAACGTTAAGACAAAAAAAAAAAAAGAAAGAACACGAAGAGTGGCGGTGTTGTAGGTTCGGTGCCGAGCAGACGCGGCCGAGCCCCGTCTCACCTGCGCGCGGTTCCCGCCACCGCCGCGCATCCCCCGAGCGCGCGCAGGGTCCGCGCACCTGCGGGAGCCCTGAGGGGGCCCTGAGGGGAGCCCTGAGGGGAGCCCTGCGCGGCAGCGGAGCGGGGCGCGGCGCAGCCTCTCCCCGCTGAGGGGAGCCCCAGCCCCGCCGGGGGAGGCTCGGCTCGGCTCCGGCACCTCGCGGGGTGGGGAGAGGCGCTGCCCGCCCCCCCCCAGGGCTTCCCCGCTAAGTCTGACGGAGCCGCCGCCTCCCAGCGCAGCGCAGCGGCCCCGGCGCAGGAGGAGGCGCCGTGCGCGGCCCGAGTCCCCGGGCGCTGCCGCCGGTGAGGGGACAGCGGCGGCTCCGCGCTCCCGGCGGCTCCGCTCCGCTCGCCGGCTCAGGTAGGAGCGGGAACGGCGACCCCCGGGGCTGCCCCGCGCCGCGGTGACCTTGAAGGGGGCGGCGGGGGCGGGAGTGCTGCCGGGGCCGAGCCCATCCCGGTGCGGTGCCGGAGGAACGGGATGCGGCCGGAGGATGCGCTCGGGCGGTGGATGGAGGCGGCTCCGCGGGGCGGGCGGGATCGGTGGCAGCGGCTGCGGGAAGCCTCCGGTCTCGGTCCGGCTCAAGCTCGGAGGGCTCTTAGAGATAGGAACGGGTCGGGAGGCGGCGGTGGCCGCGCTCTGCCCCGGCCGGGGGCTGGGAGGCGGCGGCGGAGCCCCGCGCTGCCCGCCCGAGGCACCGCGGTCCCCGCTGCGCCCGCGGCACCGCGCCCGGCGGGAGCCTCAGCGGCCCCGGGGACGCGCTCGGGGCGCCGGGTTCCAGGAGGTGACGTTCCTCCTAGAATTATTAATTTGAGAGAGTCGTAAGGAGGTTGTTGCCCTCAGCCCTGCTCCCTCGGCGGGGCTGATGGAAGGAGAAGCCCTCCCGGGAGCGCCGTCCCCGCCGTGTCCCCGGCGCTCGCCCAGCTCCTGCGGTGCCGCTGAGCTCCGCTGCGGCCGCGTTGGGGCTTTTTTTTTTTCTTCTTTTCCACGGGGGGATTTAAATGTCTTACAAGCGGTAGTTCTCAAAGCCTCGCAGTACTCCAGCGGAGCGTTACGAGCGCCTCAAAGCCCGAGGAAAATGCGGCGGGAGGTAACTTTGCCCGGGTCACGCAGTGCACCAGCCCGCCGAGGTGCCCCTGGATGCCGGCTGAGGTGGCCGCTGTAGTCCCGGTCGCCACCACCTTGGCATGGATGTCGTCAAGATGTGCTTTTCTACCGTCACTGAACATAATGGGTTCTTCTCCTAAAATCTTGATTTGGAGACTGTGCTAGAAACGTGAACGGAGGGGCACTGTCTTCCGTTCTGTATCTTTGAATGGCCTCCTGTATTGTAGGTGGAGGAAACCTCTCCTTTGCTGAATTAAACTGTCAAAAAGTTTACTTCTTTCTGTGTATTTCTTGCTGATTCTTTTTGCTTGTGGGTTTTTTTTTTTCCATCTTATTGTGCAGTTTTATCACGTTACACCAACCTAATTCTGTGCTAATACTTTCTTTACTTTCTTTTTATTTAAAGTGTATTTTGTAGTAAAGTGCTATTTGAGAAGCATGGGTACCAAGATAAGGTGCTGGGAAGATAGGCAAGCTGAAAGCAATGGTGTAGAGTAGGACTGAAATGCTCCCAAAATAAGCTAAAATGTAAGTTTTTAAACAGTGTGAAAGTTGATACTGCTGTAACTCAACTCCCAGACAGTAAAAGGGAATCTTTTAAGGAATACTGTGTGTGGCTGGTAGATACTGTGAGCCCTGAGTTACGTAAGCACTTCTTTGAGTGGGACTGCGTGCACACTGTCATGTTCTCGAGCAGCACTTCGTTTCTGATCCTGTCCTCTCACCTACACGTGACTAATTTTCATGTGCTGACTCAAACAGGATTCAGCATTTTCATGACTTTTCTGTGGAGAAGTGGTTTTTCTGCATATCTTGCTAAGAAACCAGCTCAGTATTCTCTGTAATGACTTCATGATCTAATGTTAAGCTGCGTTTTCAAAGTGAACGTTGCTGCAAGTGCTTCCTAAAGCAAAAGAATATGGATTAAATGTTCAGTTTAGTGTCAATATTAACATAGTCACTTTAACACTTAATGGAACGAATGCAGAGTATTCTGTTACCTTGAATTCCTATTTGATGCCACTGCCAGCACTGTCCTTTGCTCATATGCTGTAAATCCAGGACCACAACCTCTTGATTATCCAGGCTATTGAATGTGATATTGATCCAAATGTCTGGCATGTCTCTCTATCCCAACCATATCTTTTAACCATTCAATTGTCTATTTCCTGGTTATGCTAAGTACATTTTTATTGTTTTTGACAAGCTCCATGGGGAGATAGCAGGGATATTTATATGGTGTCCTGTGCTGCTGTCACCACGATGGATTTGGTTTGGAGGAGTGCAGTGAGGAGACTGAATGGAGCACTGTCATAGCCAGTGGGTTGGGTTTGGTTTGGTTTCCCCAAAAAGGAGTTTGGTGTTACTGGAGATGCTTCAGGGCTCCCCTCCTGGCCTTTGGCACTGCTTCAGAGGGCTGAGTCTCCACCGTGTCCCACGTCACGTGTCAGTCACCATGGGGCACCTCTGACAGTGTTTGCTGCCTTTTTGTAGCTGCCTGAGTCAAACCTGGTGCATTTGTCTGGTTCCTTACCCTTGGTTAGCCAAGAATAAAGCACCTCAGGTCATTTACCACAGAAACTTCAGTGATGTGACTGGAAAGCAGGACTGTTTGTCTGAATATTGATAATCCTCTAAGTGCTTGGAGTTTATCTGCATCAACAAAACCTGCATATTCTGGTTATTGTAGGCTGTCTAAAGTATAGCAAGTGAGGTTAAAAAAAAAATTCTGATACTCAAAACACTCTAAAACTTGCATTGTAACTTAAGAATAGGTTCAGGACTGCAGTTGGGAAAAAGTCATCTGCAATGGCCACGAAGAAAAAGCAGAGTAATTGTACAAGAGATAAGTGATTGTTTTAGTGGCAGTCTGATGGGAGATGATAGCGGAGGAGATAATTTGGAACAGGGCGAATGTTTACATTTAAACAAAATTGTGTGACTGCTGAAATCTTTTAAAACAAACATCTGAACAAAGTTCAAACTTCTGGTGAAGCTTATCCTTGGAATGTGTGTGTCAGACATAAGAATTCTGTTTCCAAACAGCTTTACATTTAATGTACACTGTGCAGTAAATGTCTGCAATTTGTGAAGTTCAGCGTGGAACTGAAGTTGTCCTTAGAAGGAAAAAGTTTGTAAAAAGTAAGATATATAGAAAATCAGATAATTTTATGAATAGAAGTGGCAAATGCAAAAGGATAAATAGTTTTAATTATCTGAAAAGAAAAATAGAAAATGTTTGAGAAGGGAAAAGCGAGCATGGACAAGAAATATTTGTGTGTAATAGGATGAGAGGAGTGACAGCAATGAATGCCACAGTGGCTGAGATCCAGGCTGCTCTCAGTATATTCACGCTACAGAATTATCAGTTAAATCACAAATGCTTATTTTTTGTCAAAGCCTACTTTGAAAAAAGTTTCATCTTCATAAATGGAGTTATTTAGCAGTGAAATATTTTGGACTTCCATTTTATGGGTGTGACCAATTGTTCCCATCTGTGTGATCTAAGACAGCATTTTCTAAGGGATGTGTAACTGCCATATTGCTGGGTGACCCCATATCCATCAGCATGGACTTGTATCTAAGGGTCATTAAGTAAAAGGCTTTGTTTTCCCACATTTTGAACGTTATGCTCAGAATTGTTGAATATTTTGTAACATCTAAATAGAATAACTGGTGTGCTGCAGGGACGCCCTCCCCACACTGGAATGTAAACCAAAAAAGCTTTAAATATTTCTAGGAGGCAGGGGTTGCTACATCTTTAACACCTACAATAGGAAGTGTGTTCTGGAGGGTTCATTGCACACCTTTAATTGTGCAGTAAAGGTATTTCTGAAAAGCCTGCTCAGGTCAGTGCCCTCAGAGCCTCAAGAGCAATTCTCTTGTGGATGCTCATTTATCTGCTTGCAGCCCTTTCTCTCCTCTGAGTGAAAGGCCTTGCATTGCTGGCAGTTTTACAGTCTCTCCATCATTCCTGTTCCAAGGCCATACGTCCCAAGAACTGCTCAGCTCCCTGAAGTTGCCACATTTGGGGTGCCAAAGGCTTGGGAAGGCAACGTTGTCATGAAAGAGCTGAAGCTCCGTGAAAGAGCAGCAACAGCAGGGTTGTGTGTTGGATTGTCCCGTTGCCACAATACAGGAACCTCTGTGCACAATGAATTTATTCCCTGTGGAGTGGAATGCCTTTAAAAAGTCACAGCAGTGGGATTTTCAGAACCAGACCTGCCTAATTTCATAGGTGCTCCTGGTGGAGGAGGTACTTCTCCTGCCTGCATGTAGCAGTGGGATTGTGTATACATTGTATGTATATATGGAAATTGTCACAAGGGCTTGCAGATTCATCGAGGATTGATATTAATTGTTGAAGGGATAGGATTTGGAGCTGCAAGACTGAATCACATTTCCCTCTCACACTCCACAGCAGTGTGACCTTGGATGCACATTTCAAGTTTTGAAAACCTTTTGTGCATTATGAAGCTAGAACAATGCAGCTGCCTCTATTCAGCATTTCTATTTCTAAGATTGATAAATCATTAATTCCACAGCGTTTGGGGAATTGCCTTTAGCCTGATTTATTTATTAACAAGGCTCAAATAACTTATATTGAACTTATGAATATTATGCCTACTCTAAAATCATCCATCAGGGATGAAGATTGCTTAAAGATATTGCAGCTGCTGTCTGCTCCATCTGCATCTCTTCATGAAATGCATTAGGATTCAGGAGTTTTCTGGTGAACAGGATTTCTCTTGATGGTTATCACTGAGCCTAATGCCCAGCACATTCCTTTTGTTATCTCATTACGAGCAGGAGATTCCAAGCCTCTGGATAGCTTTCCTGTGCAGAAAAAGTCACCTTGAAAGTATTTGCTGATCCTATATATTCTGTCCTGCTTATTGAATAGCCATTCTTCATTAGGGGAAGTTATTCCCACTGATGGGAAATCTTCCATCCTGGAAGGTGTGATTGCATTCAGCACAGCAGACAAAACAGGGCCATATTTTAGATGATCCAGCATTTCATTTTTTGTGACTCAGGTAATTTCTTGGTATTTTAAACCTTTTTGTAATGTTGTTATTATTTAAAGAGATTAATACTGTTTAAGAGGATTGAAATAATAGGAATTTTGTTTTCAGGGAATGTTCTCTGTAACCCAAACTGAAAACTTCCAATAGGTTGATGGGTTCCTAGAAAGTATTCTAATAGGCATTTCAGAATATTTTTAAGCAGCAGTATGAATGAGGAGATTTATGATAAGCAAGCAGAAAAATATTCTTTGTTATCATGAGATTTCTTTGCAATTGCTGAAGCTTAAAGTAATTACTCCAAAAGAATTAAGATTTACATTCTTTGTCATCTCAGGAAATGGATATGTGCATTTTTAGGTGCTGGGCTACAGTTACAGGAAAAGCAAAATGGAAGTTTTGAGAAGAAATTTCATTATTTAAAACTAATTGGTGGCATTATTAGGTGTATTTACAACTGCTTTGCTGCACTGAACTTGTGGTCGTAGGTTCAAATGCAGTGTTAATGCATTGCTTTAGTCTACAAAGTCTACATGTTCACCAGCATTTTTCTAATGTGTGAAGTATTTTACAAGCTTTAAATCAGTTTATGCGAACTAAAAATAGAAGACTGGCATGAGTTTTGGCCTATAAACAGTAGAAAGTAATTACATGAAGACAAAATGTCAAAATTTTACCTGGAAGAGATTCTATTCCACATCATTGGGTTTTTCTTAATTACAGTGAGTGCCAAGCGTCCAAAAGCCCTGACAAAAACTGGGCCCGTTTTTTAGTCCAGCTTGGAAATGCCACAAGAATCAATCTAGAAGATGTAGAATGATTCTTCTTGAAAGGTTAAATACTCTGAAAAATTAATGTGTTATATACAGTAGCCCTGGTGATTCTGTGTCAAGTGCTAAAGAATTGGAGAGCAGTAGGAACACAAAAATGCCATTATGGCCTGTGAAGGTTGGTGTTAATGGGTGTGTTCCCTCCAAAAGATACACTGTTACACTGCTTTTTGTGTGACCCAACAGTGCTCCCCTCATATTTCCCTTTGGCACTGCTGACATTTATTGCTCCCCAGCTAAATAGGATGACAAGACAGAGTTGCGTTTACTGGGAATTTTCTTGTGATTTTTTTTCTTCACTCATGTTCTGCAAGTTTCTGGACAGTAGAGAAAAATGGAAAGGTTATTGTCTGAGTGGCAGTCCTGTTAGACATCCTGGCATGAAATATGCCTTTTTAAAAATACCATTATACCATTTTTGACTTACAGTCAACAGTGTCTTCCAGATCCCTTCCAACAGAACTCAGCTTATCTCTATTTAGTGCTTTTCTTGATGTCTAGATTTGCACTTGTCTGCTTACACCTCACTTTTCAACAAGTTCTTCAATGCATTAAGTTTTAGTTTGAATTTTGATCTTGTTTGCCTGTGGACTGGAGGTGCTATGAACCCTACCTGTTTACTTCACAAACATTTTCTAATGAGTACAGCGAGTTGTGAGATGCATTCCATTGACAGTGAGTTTTAGTAATCACTTTTAATTTGGGTCGTGGTTTGGTTTTTGGTTTTTTTTTTTTTAAGAAAATGTGCATCCACTAAACTGCAATTTCATATCAGTCCTTCCACGCTGTGAAAATTCACATTGGTCAGTTACAGAAAGCCTTACTGTAGCCAGTATAAACTGCCTGTTAGTGGGTTTTCCTTCTGTAGTAGCCCAGTTACCACATCAAAAAGGAAATTTCGTTGGTTTGAC
>QWTY01000781.1:0-18048 GCA_008033365.1 Pseudorectes ferrugineus
ATGGACTGTGTAAAACAAAAAGTTTCCTTTTGTTTCTAACATGATGTCTGGGCTGTCAATGATTTTTTTATATGTATAATTCCTGCTTCTAATTTACTTCCTTCAATAAGTCTTCCTTGTGTTTCATCCTGATATTTCTCTTTATTTCCTTTTCACTTTGATTGGTATTTGATGTAGATCATTTGCTTATGAGTATCTCCCACACTTCATTTAAAAAACATCTTCCAACTTTCCACTTGTCCCAAGAAGCAGCCCAAAATTCTCATCAGTTTTATAACCTCTCTGTACCTATCATTACCTGAACTATTACAGTGTCTGCCTTACAGTGAATTCAAAAGTCCAAGAGTGGATACATATATATTCAAATACACAGCTTAAGTACACAAGATACTTGGCTGCTCTTCTACAGTCCAAATATGATGGCATTGGAAAAGTTTGTCTGAATATGAGATTAAATATATTCAAAAAATTAAACTGTATGGTTACCAATCAAAAAATTATAGGTCCCAATGTGCTGCTTTTTAAGAGGCCTTTATCAAAAAATGAGAATTTTTTTCCTAAAGCTTACATGAGATATCTTAGTTCTATTCCTGGCTCCCCACTATTCCTGGGAAATTTTCTGTGCTTCATTTCAACATGGCTAAAGAAAATATTTCTCTATCTTCCAACATGAAGCTCAAAGTGCACTGAAATCCAGGCAAAATATTCCTATGAACTTCCTTATGAATACAAAAGGTGATGACACCCCAAAACTTCATTATGTCTTAGCAACTTCCTAACTTATGAGCTGGGAGAGAGATTTTGTCTATTATATTTGTTTAGGACCATATTGATTCCCAATTGCAACTACTGTAGGAGGAGTATGAGGGAGAGTTGTGAATATATATGCAGTTAACACATCTTGAAGCACAGCTATAAGCATTCTGTTGTTTTCCTTTGAATGACACTTATGTACCAGCAGACATGCTGTAGAGGATTCCAAAAGCTCCTGAGGGACCTTAGGGTTTCTAGTTTAAAAAAAAAAATCACTGAAGAACAGCTTCCCAAAACAAGCATCACTTCCTAGATGCTTTAGTAAGTTCCAGTAAGTTTAATCAAGAAACAGTTAGTGACACAGACAAATAAGAAGGCTGACCTTGAAGTGATAAAATAAAAATGTCTCATTCTGATTCAAAGACAGTTTCATTATGAAAATGTGATCAAGGCACAGGTCTTCTAGCTCCATGGGGTTGCACTTACAAAGTGCGTATATTTATTTATCATCAAGTTGTATATATATATATATATATATATGTATTTATTGTCAATAAATAAATATACATATATTAGGGGGGTATGCTCACAAATTTTTTACTGATGGGGCATGCAATCAAAGTTTGGAGACTAGTGCTCAGTATTTAGAACCTTGGAACAATCTCACTTCTGAAGTAAGCAGACTATGGCCGGCAGTTAGCATTCAGAATTTGATTTTTTTCAATAAAGGCATTTAGTTTTGATAAAGCTGAAATGTTTTCTAGCCTCTTACTCCAAAATTCTTTCTCCTTTATATGTCAAGCAGCATACACCATAACGCATACAATTGAGAGGAAAAAAAACAAAGTTCAAGTAAGAGCAAGGTCTAATGAGAAGGGTGTGGGAAGAGGAACTGTGTGGGAAGAATGAGGAAGAGAAGAAGGGACTAAAACTATTTACAGTAAAGGGACAGAACAAGAATGTGTGGCTTATTATTCAAATAGAGGCTCTCCTATGAGCAGCAGATCACATCTGGAGACCTTACTGTAACTTTTGAGCCACTAGTGATTGGTACTAACTAATCTTGAAGTGCCAAACACGTCTTTGGATCTAGAAGAGGAACTGTCTGTATGTTAATACAAATCTTTACTATTTTTTATCTAGAATTATTAGTGTCTTCTCTAAACAGCTGCCACTATTATAAATTCAGAGGTGATAACCCAGGTATTGCTTGTTCTCTGAAGCAGAGCCCAAATAAGCAAGCTGAATTCCAGCCAGAATAGAATCAAGCGTCTCTTCTAGAGAGATGTTATATCACAATTAACACAGCTGGGATAGCAATACAGCTATTGACTCACAGTGAGTCACAACTGAAGAGCTATAGAAAACCTTCTGTTTGCATTATTTGCTCAACTCTTCTCTACAGAGATGTAAAAGCATATAAAGTCAGACCACCGGAATTTCAGTTTTAGGCAGACTCATTAATCAATCAACTTGTCTCAGTCTTAAGCAGCCACTTGTCATTGACAGGAATATTAAATCTCCTGAGTGTCCTTGCACTATGGACTTTAATCAGCTTCACTGCTGTAGGATGATACCACCATACCTTTTCTTATTGAAGCCTTTACTAAGCCATGATTCTACTGACAAAAAAAAACCACTGCAGGCTAAAATGTTCTCTACGCCTCTAGTTAACAATTTCTTGAAATTTTCTTTTAATATACATATTTCACACTAAATTAATAATTTAGACAGAAAAAAGAACTTTCTTCTCTGAAAATAAGAACTATAGATATCAAGAACAGTACAACAAAAAAAAACCCCAAACATGAACAAAATCATGGAAAATTGACCCAGTAAAGCAGAAGTTTATCTGAAAGGCATGGCTTCTGCCATGAAAATTAAAATGGGACACAACAGATACCAAAAGTGCAGTTGACAATTTTTTCCCACTATCTTTAATTAAGGCACTGGTTAGCTAGTTTGAAAATGGTTTGGGAGTTTCAGGATGTTGACATTTTCTGATTATAAATTATCTAGTTATAAAAACTATATCCACAAATCTGCTGCAACCAGAAAAATTAAAAACAAGTCATAGAGTTGTTGGTTGAATCTGTGCTCAAATTAACGATTTAAACAATGTTAAAACAACCCGAATAATTGCAAGTTACTCTCATCTTGTAACATCCTTTGTGTCAATATCACTTTTTTTTTTCATTTAACATGCTTAAGGATAAAAAAAGGACAAGAATATAGCAGGAAAAGCCAGCATTGTTACTGTCTATGCCCTCCTCTTACATGAGCTAAGGAACATTGTCCTGTAACTGCACTTTAAACACAGAATCCAAACTTCAAACAATAACAAGGGTGAAATCCCTCTAGTCATTATAGATTCTGGATTATTCCTTTTATTTGCAGGCAAAAAGAGCAAAAATTTTTAAGTGCAAAACAAACTTTCTACACGGCAAAACTTTTAGTACCATTAAATGTAGTAATAAAATATTAATGTAATTTCAGTAACTGAGAAAGCAATTTCAAATTTTATCTTTCTTATTATCAAAGACACATATGCCAAAGAGAATTTGTTAACACACATACACATGGTATTTGAACAGTTAAACACAACATTTGGAGTATACTTCTATGCTTTTCTTTTGGCTACTATTTACTGAAACATCTATCAAAAGACTCCAGTTCTTCTTTCAGACTATTATTAGACTGGCATGACTTGACTACAATAACAGAAGTATCTTTGCAGTTATAACTATGCAGAATTTCTTATGAGGAAAAAAATAAGATTTAAAACCCTAAAAATACAGCTAATTGAGGAAATAAAATTGAGATTTACTGAATTTAGAAATTATTCTGACACTAGAAACTCAAACAAAACACAAGTCATAGTGACATTCTGAATTTCTGCCACTAAGCATTGTGTGATGATTATTAATGCCTCTAATGCCTTAAATGCCAATTACTTGATTCTACTTCTAGATTAAACTGTTATCATGTGTATAGGTGTTGATTAGTCACGCAGCAGTAACACAGCCAACCAGTGCTGGAATGCAGGCAATAATGTTCCTATTAGAAATAAATCTCTAGAACAGACTTTTTTTAAAAAAAATTTAACATACAATGGTCATGAATAAACACTTCTGATTTTACTTGACAAATTTTGCTGAGAAGCCATCAAACCTCAACCCTAACAATCTAATAGCACATCTATACTACAATGAAATTCTTTACTTAAAGCTTCAAATAAAGTAGTTTGGGTACTAATGAGTATGTAATTACTCCTTCTTCGTGTCCCACAGAACCTAGTCCAACCCAGCTGACATGGTGCTAGCACCAAGTGCTCCAGTTCTACCAGATGTGGTCAGATCACATCATAGATGGCATTTGCAGCTACATTTGCCAAAATGGATGGAGCTCTCTTGGCTCCCTGCCCCAGTTGTGCATTGCTCTTGCTTACTTTGTCCTGCTTTGGCAAAATGACAGACCTGGACCTCCAAAAAGTCTTAGTTCATTACAACAAGAACAGCGTACTAGCAAAAACCAGACAGTCCTATGTGGCTAATATTGAGTAATATATGATTATAGAGGGGTCCAATGAGGAGGAGACATAGAACAAGGGATGGAGCAAGTAGCACTGATGGGAGTGAGAAAATAGAAGTAAGAATTCAGCCTTTTGTCTGCAGTAATATTAAATGTCTCCATGAATGGGAAACTGCAATTTGACCCACTAACTCATGATTATCTTGGATTTGTGTGTGTGAGCTGTTATCACACCTGTCTGTAGCACAGATCTATGCAAGGAAACTGAACAATGGCTTTTTCTCCCATAGTTTTGATCAGAAAACCTATTAAATAACCTGGAAAGAAAAAAAAAATCAGCATTATATAAAAGAAAATATAGTAAGAAATGTCTCAAAGCAAGGTCCTCATAATAGTTGACACTTTAAACAGCAAATACAGCTGAACACTGTTTTATCACTGCATATAATACATAATTGTTACAATTCTCTCCTGAATGGAGAAACATTTCCTTTCTGATAATGAATAAAATTTTCCAGGAGCACACAGAAAGAAATTGAAGCTTAATTTGCTTTCATTTACCAAGTGCAAGCTAGAAAAGATAATTTGTCATTTCTTGTTTTAGAAAATTATGTTGATAAGTTTATGGGCATGGTAGCTATATAAAAATTATGGTATGGCATATGTAAATGACAAAACAGGAAATTGAATGCCACTTTCTTCAGCGAGCGAGCTCTCTTAATATCCTACGATTTTCTTTTTTTGATGTTTATCATCCCAACCATATTTATGCATATCAACAAATTTCCTTTTGGCTACATCTGAAAGGCAGCTGCAGATCTTAATGCAAATATACACAGAACTGATCTTGGACCTATCAGCTAAGGAATGGTCAACGATTAAGGCTATCAAGGTTTTTGAAGGAGCTAGTGCAGCTGATTTGAATTCAAGTAGCTGGGCACACCAAAGGAGGCCAACAGCTGCAAGACAGAAAGCTTTTCTAGCCAAGGTCACTTGTTACTTGAGATGAGTAATTCTCCCGAGCCTAGAAGTGCATTTCTTAATTGGGCTGTCTGAAGATCAGAGCTAAACAATCCATTTGCAATGTTCACAGCATAGAACAGATAATATAGGAAGCTCAAAGATACTGGTCCAGAAATTAAGTTTCCCTACTAATCTCAGAAAAAAGGGACCTTTAAGCAGCTTGGATGCCTTGTCAGGAGAGTAAAGCACACAAAAAAAGTCCTACCTCCATGGGATTCACTCCTTGATAAATGCTGTAAGAAAGCTTTTAATTCTAGTAGATGGCCACATGTACCACTAGGACCCAAACAGCTTCTAAGAAAACATTTACTTCAACCAAACAAACATATATGCACAGAGGTCAGTATGTCTTGTTGACACCAAACATAATGCAACTAGAAGTTATATAACACCCTATCTTTTACACCTGCTATAGAGGAAGGTGCAATAAACTGAGCTAGCAATTACAAAGAAAGCCATAATAGCAATCCTTACTTCTAATTTTTTCAGCTGTAGTGAGGCTTTAAGTTTATTCCTTGCTGGGACAATCCTGTTGTACTGTCCAATGGTAACTGATGATATACAACTGAGACTTACCAATTCAGCTGATAAACATTTCAACTTTTGGTGAATGGCACATTTCACTTAATATCTAAAAATCCATTTTGAAAATTACACTATCTAAATGCACTAACTTATTATTCCTTCCACATAGCCATGTGCAAGAATCTATAGTAAAACAAGTTAGTAAATTTTTTCAAGAAGAACTTTTTATACACAGATTTGAGGAAGAAATCTCTCCTACACTCCAAAAGAGAAGGGAATATTAAGAGGAAAATTACATATAATATATTATAACTGAATAGCAACATCAGAGCTTTTTTTTTTTTCTTTCTCTTGTGCAGTGGAGTACGTGCCATTTTCAACTGACACTTGACTTCTTATTTCTGATCAGCAGAATTCCTGAAGACTGATCACAAAACCCCCAAATTTACACTGCTGTTTTCACTGAATAAAAAGATAAGAGGGCATTAATCTCACAATGGAGATTACATGGAGAAATGTATATCCAGTATGAGCAGTATAATAAATGTACTATAAACATTTTATTTGTTTTAAAAAGACACTGAAAATCTTATTACAAGGTTGATAAAAGCTGTAAATAAATTATGTTTATTATAGAATTGCTTATCCCATTCTCCCAACACTACATAATTTCTACAGATAGACACATTCAAATAGCAATCAAAGAAATGGCAAAATGACTGTCAAAATCCCACAAAAATGTACTGTAAATGGGAGAATACATTGAGTATTCTACACACCTAATCCTTTACCTATTTACATTATAGTTGCACGTCTGTTTAATCTCAACAATGCAAATGCAAGGAACAAACTGAAGTTTGCAAAGGTGCTAAAATGTTTGATATGTTTTTATATGATGCCTCTTGCAGCACACATTATAAAAGTGCATTTTATAGTATATTGAGAAACACAAACTTGGAAAGTGCTTTCAATAGCTGGGGCATCATCTCCTAGGCGAGGAACGGAGAGGTACCAAGCAAACAGTAAACGTGCTTCACTGGAAATGCCCCTGAAGGGTATTACTGTTATGAGACATCGGTTAAAATGTGCATTGATCTGCTCATGCCTGTTGAGAACAGACAAAACAACAGAAAATTACGCCCTTAATGTACACCCAATGTTGAAAATTCATACTGTTCATGTAAGGTTTTTATATCCTCTAGCAATCTTATTAAATGGCTAAATTTCTCTTCCCTTGTGTCCGTATATGACATAAGACAAAATATAATTACAATTAAAGCTCCTGAGACTAAAAGTAAAGGTTTAAGCCCTAGCTCCAAAATACATTTTGTACTATGAAAATACAGTTCTAAACTTTCTTCAGAAAACAAGAAAATAACAAAAATGAAAACTAGTGTTTGCTTTTCAGAAACTGTTTTTTACCTCTTACAGAGAAGTTTGTATGCTTTTCTGTGGCTTCTATAATTTTACCCCTTTGTCTAGTATAATTTTCCTTTGCTGCAACATTTGTTGACAGCATATTTATTTCAAAAGGCCTTTTAATTGACATAAGGATTGGATTTTTTTTTCTGTATGACAATCTACATTTTTAATAATTACAATAAAATACAGAATCATAGACAACCTTCAGTTTCAAAGTAACATTTAAAATTAATCATGCTGGGTTTCTCAGACTCTATCAAGCTTTCTGACAGCATCTTTTCCAGACCTACACTTCACACATAGTACAATGTTACAGTGCAACACACAACTGTGATTCTCCTCAACACACTTGATCCTCAAAGTTCATTTGTCCCAAAGCACTAGCATGATCAATAACAGATTTTTTCCCATTTAATAAAAACTTGTTTTACTGTAAATGTCTGTCTCTCTGCTGTCTTGATGTGTATTTTATACACTAGCAAACTGGTTTACTTGAGCTAAAGCACAACAGCATTACAACTTCTTCTGGAATGAACTCTTTCTCTTGGATCTTGTTTGCTCTGCTAAGGTAGTGCAAACAAAGTCTTTAGAGCAATTTTAAAAAACAGAGTTGTCTCGTACAGGACACAGATTAAAAGCACTGCTCAGGAAAAAGAATAATGTCAGACGTGCAACTTGGAACCAGTGTACACATGCAACTTGCACACTGTGTACTGCAGGGTGCACATGAGATGAGAACAGAACACATGCAAAAAATTTTAAGGTATAAGACACCTGATACTATGTTTTCCTGACCTGGCGTCAAAATATTATTCATATTGGTGATTCAGATGGAGAAAGAAACTACCCAGCTTTTGATGACCACACACTTCTTATCTAGCTCTGTAAAAATGCCCTGATCACAGGTGGCATCTGTACTAGTGAACTGACACTATGAGTACTGACATTCCTTCCTAACCTGATGCAGCGTGATTCCTGGATCTGTCCAATACTGTTATACTACTACTCAAGTAAGTTAGACATTATAAGTTAGTGAATCATCATCAACATAATTCCTAATGAACAAAAGTAAATTAATTACAAAAACTTTATGAGTAGCAACAAATAGAATGCTCAAATTCAATCACACTACATCTGTACATTACCACTTCAGGAAATATGAATGCTAATTTTGTGAACTAAAAGCATTTTATGTTGCCATTCTTACAGTAACAACAGATTAATGCATGAAAAATGCATAATCGTCCATCTGAATGGCCCACATAATCCTACCATTCATTCTCAATTACAGTTAACGATGGAAATTTTCATAATTTAGTAGTAATAAAACTGGCTTTATTGTAAATAATTCTTTGTAAATCAAAATTCCTTCCAGATAACAAGCAAAGTCTGTTGCTTACAGCAAGACTACAAAATACTTACTGTTATTTAATCAAGTTATTTTAGAAGTCACACACTGAAGTGTTTTAAGATCAGATGAAAATAGGAGTTGTAGTGTACTGTAAACACATTAGATTTTAAAATACAATCATTTTTGAAACAGTCAAAAAAGAAATCTTAGGAAGCTTTCAGTTTTTATTCCCCTCACAATGCAATATTCCACAATGTCAGAAGCCGGCCTGATGATGTTATATTATACATATATTGTATAAAAGATATATATATTGGAAAGGATAGAGTACTTTTGTATTTTCAAATTTGAAATGTTTTTGCAACAATTTGGAAACATTCCAACCTTAAAGTTCAGACCTTATCCTACTCTGCTGCTTATTTTCTAGCACCATGTGTTTCACTGTAATACATATAGACCATGGTACTAACTCATTAAACCAGTCTGTGTAGATAAGTCTCATTGACCAAGAATGAAGTATTAATATTTCTTCAGCTTTTACGAGAATAAGAATGTATATAGTAGAATATTCACATTCCACTCTTACTTAAGAAGCCACTTTAATAAAACATAGCCCAACGTACTTATAATCCCTTTAATACACTTGAGAAGCATCACCTCAACATTCCCAGCTTGGAGAAAAAAGTCCCTTCTTTCTCAGACACGAGGATAATATGAAGCTATGCAAAGCAAACTTCCTCTCAAGTTCCATTACGTGTCTCATGGCTTGGCAGAAGCAAGGCATCTGAAAAACTAAGTTCCCTGCCAATTTAAATATGCTCCTGCTAAAAAATAAACTGGCTTGTAATATTCATTAAGAACTTGATAGGGAAACTATGGATCACCAAATAGCTATAAGATCATTGCATTATATTCAACAGTGTCCTAACTTAATTCTGTCCTTTGAGCTCTTCCTTAATAAAAATGTGCTCCATAGATTTATTTCACTAGGATTTTTTCATTTTATATAGTGTCTTGCAAGGAATGGAATACTGTCTGATCATTTAATTTTGCAAGTAGAAGCAGTTTTCCATATAGACAACATTCAAGCATTATTTTCAGAAAATGCTGCTCCTAGAACTTCAATCCAATCAAGAAAGTAATGTTTTATAGCTGAGTCATCAAATATAATTAAAACCAGGAAGACAAAGTTTTTGTCCTGGCAGCTGAAGTACGTACAACATTGATGCAGTATGTACATATGCATGAAGAACATACATATATATTTCAATGAATGTGTTTTCCTGGGTTTGCACTTAGTTTCTTTCTCTAGTGGTAGGCATCTCAATTTACCAGGCCTACTAAAACAAACAAACAAACATCCACAACAAAATCATATGTGTTAGAATTGTGAAACAAAAATTAAGTTGACAATTTTACGTTTAAATGTTTTCCACTAAACAGAGATTTACATACTGGCAATATATAATGTTGCACAAACGTAGTGCTCAAATACTCAAAAATAAGTATATGAATATGAATATGCAATATGAACATGTGTATTTTAAAAAACAGTTCTCAGAGTAGAAAGGTGGTGTAGAATTAAGAAATTCAGCTGAGGAATAGGAGACCAAGCTCAGTTCTCTCTTTTTTTTTTATACTTAACCAGGAGCAAGCACATACTCTTTATGACTCAGATACTGTATCTGTTTTAGCAAAAAAATAAAACTTTACAACAACATTTACTAACAGTGCTTAATAACCTGCAACACAAGTCCTTTAAAATAGGCAGAAGCATCCAAATCATGCCCTTGACTATGTTATGACTTCATCCTAGAGACATAATAGATGCAGACAAGAAAAATATTGTGACTCTCTCTGCCCACTCTAAAGATTCCGATATGTGCCATTACTACATGTAAATTTTTTAAAAATTACCTAGAAGGACTTGTTATTTAGTAAAAAACTTAGTAGCTTATTGTTCTAATCACTCCTACTGCATGAACTGTATTGTTAATTTGCTTGTCTTGCTTGGCTCTAAAACATTTTTAAGGATTTTCCCTTTTAACTACAAAATATGTAAAGCATTCAAAAGTACCAATCACAGTTCCCATTTTCTTAAACCAAAACCAAGAAGGAAAAAAAAGGTGTTAGATACAGACAGTTGTTACCTTGAACATGCTGATCAGAGTAAATATTCAACCTAAGAATTTGTCATATTTAAGCCACTAGAAGGAAAAAATGTGCAAACATTAAATATCACTTACTTAATCTTTATATAGAAAAAAACAAAACCAGCTAGACTTCCATTTTTTCAAGAATTCACTTATAATGTATATTCTGTAATTAAAATTATTTTGTTGTATACAATCAACATTAAGAATTGGTTTTACTGATGACTGAAGCTCTTCCCAAAGTGAGGAATTTTTTGGTACTGACATAGGACTTAAACTTCAATTCTCCAAATACACAATATCATTAGGACACACTTTAGGAAAAAAAAGGATTTTAAATAGCATGCCAGCTGAAAGGATATAAAAGCTATTAACATAGCAATGAACTACACTGAAAAACATATTCTATTACAGCCTGAAAAATTCTAGGCAAAACCATTACATAAGCTCTAATTTTGAAAGATATTGCATCTGTGATATAGCAAGATGTAAGATTTTAAATACTTCTTTAATTTCAAGAACTTTACTATACTAAATCTTAGATAGCATTTTTTTCCATTTCTGTTCAAATTTCCCACATGATTCATCTGTATTTTAGACTAAGATGGCTTTGACCAAGGGAATAGGTACAATAGGAGAGGAACATAGAGCCCTTGGTTCAGTTTTATTTCCTATAAGACAGCATATTATTTAATTAAACTGACATCTTACCAGATATTAAAGAGTTTCTTCAGGATGTCATTGTTACCTAAAGAAGACTAAATGACAGATAGCATGTTTCTGTTATATACTTCTCAGGAAAATATTGAACTCAAGACAAGTGTGGAAGTGTCTGTGTTGGGGTGGTTTTTGTTTGGTTGGATTTTTTAAAATTTAATAGCTGTAAATTGGTGATATCAGTTTGGTACAGAAACATAGTACATAACCTGAAAGCATGATAGCACCTTTCATAATAATTCAAGGAGTCCTGATAAAGTTGTACAGTTGATTACAAGATTCTCTTTATTATATAGTGTTAATCCACTGTTAAGATGTAATTGTGCTTATAAATAGTCCTATGCCATCATTTCAACAGCTGTAAAAAACCTCCAAAAACTCACTAGTTCATAGAACACCAGCTATTTTAGCTTGGTTTAAAGAAAAAAGTCATCATTCACAAAAGGAAAAAAAGACTAAATAATACATTTAAACTATTTAATATACACTGAATCCCCATCCCCCAGGTTACTCTTGTTAATTTTGATTTAGTTTCCGGTATGTGCAGGTAAACCAAGAAGTAAAACTAATAAATTTAGTCTCTTACTGTTAGTGAGCAGTACAAACTCAGCAATTTAAAGGACTCATCATGCTCTCCAAACTAAAAATCTGTACATAAGTTTCAGATAATCATCTAAAGTATGTGATTTGGAAAGAAAAAAGAAATCAAAGGAAGTCTTGAAAACATCTTAGCTACAGTTTGATCCCATCTCTTACCTTCTCTTTTTCACAATGGCAGCCATATTTTTATGAGTGCATAAAAAGATAATGTCAAATGAAAACGGCTCCAGAAAAATACTAGATAATTACAGCAATGCATGTCCAGTCGGATATTTCTAGTTTTCCAATTAAAAAAATTCCACAGGGTACGATTTCTAAATGATTTGGATTTATTTCCATTCTTCTCAGACTCTGAACGCAGGTTCATTTTGGCAAAGTTTAAAATAACTTAGAAGTCCTCCCTCCTCCTTCCCCCATCACATTAAAAAAACCAAACATTATTTAAAGGGCAAGAACACTATTAAGAAGAAATAAATTATTTTAATGGTAATGATATTTCAACTTTATGCATTTTGAAGCTCACTATGAAAACCAAGTACTATGAAGAGTTTCTCTGAAATCCTTCAGATTCCTTCCTGTATGTATGCTTAAAAGAGTGTTCTCTCCACTTGATCCTCCCATTCACTGTTCAATAAAAGATGACCTGAAAATACCTTGTGATGTTTCTTGTTGCCACAGAAAGGACTCTTGTTCAAACAAGGGCAATATCATGCGACATATGAGAAAAAGAAAATTAATAAAAAAGAAAGAAACAAAGCTGAAAGGGCAGAATCAGACAAAGTTGTCTTCAAAACAGCATATGTACTTTACTATTAAATGAAACATAATAGGTCATAATAGAAAGATTTTAGACTATTTTGATTTTCACTGGTTCCCAATTTCATACTTTTCCTCAGTTTAATAACAGAGATTGCTCAGTGTCAGTGTCTTTGCTCTCAACGTACTACACTTGTCTCTTATTTTAAATTTTTGCTCTTTCTACTTTAGTGTTCCTGACTCAAACAAAAATTTGACTTACTGACTTTGAAGAAGAAAAAACCAGGAATATAATTTGAAAGATTAGGTTTTGTCAAAGCAGAGTTCTACCTACATTTTTAATCTACTTTAATATAACAGGCTCTTTTGAGTCTACATTATCCACAGCAGATGAGTAACAGATAATCCTGACTGAACCTAACAGAAAAAAAAGAAATTAAAATAAACTGATGTCTTGCTTCAGGAATCACTTACCAAAATTTTTGTAAAATATACTTGTTTTCATCACAAGTGATGAAACTAGAGGTAACTGTATGATTCATAGAGATGACACCAGCACTAAAACCAGCTAAAACGTAAGTCTTTCAAAATTTGATTTTTGTATCCTCAAATCTGAGACAAAGTACAATGATAAATGCATGAGTGATAAACTTAATGCATAAAGACAAACACCACAGACTTGCCCAGTTCAGGTTTGTGCTTGTGACAAAAGCATCTAACATTAGTCTGTCATAGCTCAGGACTAGAACTGTTACCTTCTTAAGCTTTACTTAGCAGTTTAACTTATATAAGAGAAATTCTAAATATGTAATAATTTAACTGTGATTATAGAGTATTATCTCAGTAGACAGCGAGAACTGGCACAGAACATGTCCTGCATCACCTGGGACTTTGTGTAAAATAGTATTGGCGGAATATTTTGAGATGAATTAAATCAGTCTGTAAACAGGAGCAATGGACCTGCTCTTCTCACATCGCTACAGCCTTACTAACATTGTTTCATTAAAAAAAGAACAGATACGGCCTTGCCAAATATGTCAGGTCTTATTTTGCTAAACATTTATTTGTTGACTATCTGTGTCTTCTCTGAAGTAGCACTATATTATCCTGAAACAAAAGAACTGTGCAGACTTTATGTCCACCACTATATAACACATTATGCCTAGCTTATATAAATGTCAATATATTTCAAGATTTTCTAGGAAAGGCAGTTAAAGTAAATCTAAGTTTGTAAGACCAACGGGTGCACCCAGGATCAAATACAGACTTTCACTGATTCAAATGATGAACTTTTCAGACTACATAGTCTGGCTAGACCATATAGAAATGCAATAAATGAAAGAAATTTGTGCTAGGTCTTGGGTACAATTCCTGACAATAGCATTAAAAAGATAATAAAAATAAAATCCTTGTTACCTAAACTAATTTTAAAATTGATTTTAAGAACACCTTAGCATGCTCAGTGATTCCAGAATGCAAATGAAGCTTAGTTAAGAAACTGGAACTTATGCATTTTATTTCCTCACACCTTTGTCCATTTTGTTAACAGATTGAATACCTAATGCAACGCTATTGAAATAAATTTGATTGTGAGACCAAAATCACTCTAAGAGGAAAAATGGAATCCAAGTTGTTATTTACTGAAATATCGCAGTGTGTAGCATGCTAGAAAAATATCTTGTTAAGTAGTGAACTGTATCAAAAGTACAAATCTGCAAACCTGAAATCAGAATTCACATCCTCTTCAGTTCTTCTGTATTTATAAATATTGCTAGACTTCTGAATTTCTAGACTCTCCAGCACGATACTCTTATCAAGAACAGAAGACAAATGTAGCTGATCTTGAAGCATCACCAGATAACTGTGAAACGTCTGCTGCTCTGTAAACAATCCTGAAACTCTGCGCTTCACAATTGTATTTTGCTTCATTCTCTATTCTCTCATTCAGGAATCTTTATGTTAGCTCACTTGTATTGTTCAGAATTACACCACATGGACAGCCAGTTTATACCACCACAGGTACCACTGTGACAATCTTAACACTTCTACAGAGATTCATAAGGAGGATTCAAAAGCCTACAATATCCTAAGTATTTACAAATGCTTTGGTGAAGGGAAAAGACAAAAAAAACCATAGTTAAAAGTTTTAGTAGGCCTATTTAAGCTAATAAAACTTCCTTAAACACGTTCATCAACAAAGCAGTTTAAATATTTATCCTACCTGCTTTTGGTATGTCCACCATAAATCTTTATTTTTATTCTTTCCCCCCAAAAAACCCCATGAGTAAACTACATTATCAGATCCACAGAAAGAAAATGAACAAATTAATTTACTGAGGATATAATTTCTCTGTCTCATTTTCATAATTATGATATATGTGAACTTAAATTAATGGGAGTCTTTTCAGACTATATCAGGTACTCAGACAAGTGGTTTGTGTCGGTGGGGGCGGTCAACCACATCCATGGATATTCACGGTTATTCACAGAATCTGATAAAATGCTCCATCTAAAATCTGCGTCATTCCAAATGCAGCAGAAATTTTCATCCATTTGATTAAATTTGATTGAATATCCATTTAATTTAGCAATACTGTCAAGGATACATTGGTGCTTTAAAAAAAAAAACAAGTGAAGGGCTTTTTTTAATCAATTAAATACATTCTGCCTTCATTTGCTTTATTCCTGCACCTGAGATTTGCCCATAATTTCATTACTGGGTGCCTTAGTATTGTGTAAGTACTTCCATTTTTTATGTTTAAGAAACAAAAGCCAACCAGCATTCTGTATCCTTAATTTAAATTTTTTATCATTTTGATGGATTGCTTTCTCTTTTTCACTTAACACCTTTTTTATGCTTTTAGCTGTGTTTTCTTTTTTCCCTCTGGGAAACTAGCTTTTCCAATTTTCATGTTCAATTCATTGATGCATTTAACTATTTACGTGTTTACATTCTACTACTTGTATCATAATCAAGGCTGGGCTTTTCATTCACTACGTAAGAGTATTTGTTCAAGATATAAAAGCAGTCAGATTTTGTCTTGTACCCTTTTTTAAAAAAAAACCAACCCTTTTTAAACATTTAAATGTATCACTTAATGAACAACAGTACTCAAAACTCACATTAACAGATATACATTCTATTATTCCTCTACCTTCTACAACTTCTAAAAAAAACCTGATTTGGTGTAATGAAGGTCATAATTTTCAAATTAAAAAGAACAATCTAAGTTGACATGACTGTAAAACAAACCAATTAAATTCATGAGGAGATTGTAGCTCCATTATTCTTGCATACACTGTCACATGCTCTGTCATTTAATTAGTGGCACAAGAAAATTATATTGAATACCAAGTCAACCTGCCTATTGGTGCACTAATAAAAAGCTCTTAAGATTTTGTTCAGTGTTTGTAAACATTACTCTGAACTTCTGACTCTGGCTTCAAATTCAAAATTGGTTTAGAAGCAGTAAAAATAAATAATACATAATATTTCCTTTCTTGGCATCAGGTAAATGAAATTAAACTATTCCAATGCTATTCCATTTTGTGCACCAAAAATAGCCACCAAATTTTTTTTAAGGCTCCAATTTTTATTATCATATTCCTACTCTTCATACTAAGCCCACTTGTGAAGAAAAGTGAGTCTACAGACCAACATCTCTGAAACAGTACCAACTATCCCTCTGGCACTCAGAGAAGCACATTCCTTACTTGAATTTATAGTTCTTATATTTAATCATCACATCAGTGCTTCCCTGCATAGTCCCACGTTGAACACCATACAGTGGCTTCTGTTACATCTATCAGTTATTCGCTAACTACCAACTATCTTATCAAATTAATGACATACCAGGAAGCTGGGCTCAGATGTATTTCATTTCCCTATCTCTAATTAGAATGAACATTTACTGAATGAATAAAGTCTTGAATACTATTAAGAGAAGCAGACGTGCTGCTGGAAGGGCTGTGACACCACAGGGCTAAAGCTAAAGAAATACACTGGTACTGAGCCAAATCATGATAACTTCATCTGTATGCACAAAACCGCTGACTGCCAGATCTAATCAAACTGGAACACGACAAAGTGAATCATAAATTTACAGACATGAAGACTATTCTTAATTGTGTATATAAATAATTGGCTTTGTAATTGGAAGTACCTGCATCTCTCCTCCAACACTATTTTCCTATCAGTGTCCAAAAACAAACAAAAAAATCCCACCAAACACCACACCAAAAAACACCCTACCAATCACCACCTTACATGACCAGGTTTCAAACTATGTCTCATTAAAAGATCATGGAGTGTAAAGAGAGAATAAGGTGCTTGATAGTTGCTTATGAACCCACTCCTGACTCCCTATTTCCCCATAAAACAGTAAATTACCATTATTTAAATCAGAAATAAAATTTTAAACAGAAATTAATGTTTTATGAATGTTTTTAAGTGAAGACAGCAAGGAGGATATTTTGGGAAAATCCACTAACAGCAGTCAAAATTACCTATCTTCTTCTGTTGCTATCTTCATACCCATGTGGCTCTGGATCCTCAGATCCTGTGTGTGTATCCTGATCCCAGGCTTTAAACCTAACACTGGCCTGCACTGTTGGCACTGTGTCACCTTTTTGCAAGTCTTATTTCTCATCCTTTATTTAGTGGAATTTTAAATAATGTTTACTGTTTTCGGCTACACAGAAAACTTTAACAACTATTTAACAGTTACTTCCTTTCTCTTACCTACTTTTAACCAGCATCCATCTCTAGAGAAGATAGAGGAGAACACCATTTACATAAAACTGCATAGGTTGTAGTATGTGAAGTAACAAATGGAACTGAGCATAATTGGAGGGAAAAAAGAAACAGTCCTTATAAATAGAAGGTATAAGACTACACACTATTTTTTGTGCTCAGCTAACAGCATTACTTCTTACCATTCTTTTCAGTTTAATAATTGCCCATAATAACTTGACCTACAGCTTGAAATTTAAATGCAGGCTGTGAATTGTTCCACAAAGTCTAAACCAAATAAGCACAATAGAATTGAGAACTAAGTAAAGTTTGCTTTATTTCCTATGCACTTGCATTAAAAAGGCGAATAAGGCTTCAGGGAGATCATCTTAGCAGATAATTATTCAAATATAAAAACACTAAAGCACTATTAATGTCATATCAGGGTCTGTGTGCCATCTTTCTTAACAAATGAAGGATAGCAA
>QWTY01000782.1:533-13177 GCA_008033365.1 Pseudorectes ferrugineus
TTTGACCAATCACCACCCTGTCAAATAGACCACAGCACTAGATTTAGTATCAGTCACATAAAAGTCAATAGTTCCTCTGTCACAAGCAAACTGCTGCTTCATGACATAGAAACCTTTTGCTTAAAAATAGCAGTCTCTTAGGGATTCCTGTCTTCAGATATACCAGCTCTTTACAAAAATTAACTGTTGCTTCAAGATTTGAGCCCCCAACAGATGCTGTATCTATAAGAGGAAATGTTTCTAGGTTTTACCAAAGCTGTTGAAATTGGAAATAATCAGTTGCATTGCACAAAATCTCTTGCAGATAAAATCCTCAGAATAACAATGGCACGTGTGGAAAAAGTTTGCTCTGTCAGCAACAGCTGAGAACTACAGCCAACACCTTTCAACAAAATACTCATGAGGTAAGATTAATTGAGGTGATATATTAAGAGCCCATCTGTTCAGATATTAAACTAGATCTAAAGGAAGACGAAGTGGTATTTGGAGGCATGTTTTGGATTTGCTCCGCCTCATACCACTTCCTTAAAAATCAGAAAAGAAGGAAAGGTATGGCATACTCTGCACCTCCTACAGCATTTTCAATAGCAGTCTGAAAGGTGTAGAACATTTTAACATTCTTACCATGAGATTCCAGTCCAGCTCCCTGTGCCAGGCCATTATCATAAGACTGAAGAAAAAAAATCCCACAAACCAGTTACTTTAGAACCAGATCACTTTGACAGACATTGCAATTTCTTAGTTTACCAGCAAAATTATCATCAGATCATAGCCACAATTTAATCTCATTAAATTCTGAACCTCCAAAAGTTCTTGGCACAAACAGTTAACAAATCAGCCCTGTTTCAATGCAGGCAGTTTTTATGACTTTCATGGACTTAATTTTAGTTGTGACATATGTTAGAAACCTGAAAGCAGATAAACATATCTTTGCCAAAAAGAAAAAAGTACGCAATGCAGGTATAAAAAGAAAAAAAACGGATGTGTAATCAAAACAAAACAAAATTAAATAGATAATTTAATCTGTCTCTAATCTAAGAGCAGTTTAACATAAAAAAAAAGGCAAAATGCAAGGTACTACTGGTGTAGAATACTCAAATCCAAGCAATACTTTAGTAAGAAGCACGTACATCAGGCTTTAAAAAAAAAATGAGAAGGGAACTAGAAGCAAGAAGAAAATTATAACATACATTGGAATAAACTTAAATTTGCCTATAAAATATTACTGTTAAAAAATACCGTTACAGTGCTCAAAAATCACTCTGGTAAGTGCAACATAAGGAGAAACTCAAGTCTGACAAAGCACCAAGAATATCACAGTTCATGTCTGTCATGAGTAATCTAGGAACAGATGTATATGTAAGAATAATAACCTTTCTTCCCTAAAAATCCATTACATCACTTTACTTGAAAAGAAACAAAGGATCATATAGGAAATTATTCATAAAATGGAAATTTTACAAGAGTTCATAGAATACTTAATAAATTATCTCTGAACAAATACCAAATCGTTTAGTAGGAGCAATGACGTATAACTTTTGAAGTTAAATTACATAGGTCCTACATATTCTAAATCAACTGCTCAATTAAAGATTGGATCAATATCTGATCTGACAGTTAGAAAGCAGCAAAGATCTTTCCCCCGCATGCTCCAGGTGCTGACTATGAGTTTCTCTGGTTTTCTCTAAAGCAGTGGCTAGTAGATACAGGACACCTTGACAAACCACTAATGACTCCCACAGTCCTAACCAAAGAATGGCTACAGGACTATCATATCTTTAGAAATTACCTAAGGATTACTTTGTACATCTGCTTTTAAAGCTGACATTGCGAAGAAAAAAGTAAACAGAAGTAGACACAGAAGCAATGTTAAAACTGTATTGCTAGCTTTAAGTTGTTGCTGCAAGCTGAAGAAACTAAAAAGACTAATATCTGATACATACACTTCAAGCTGCAGCTTGATCTCTCAAGTTTGAACCAGCAAATTTTAAGTAATGTCTATGAACTTCTGAATGTTAAAGCACACAGTGTGAACTCTTCCTTTCGCACTGCCTTTTGAGAATGCAATACAAATGTGCTACCACACTCCACAGACGCATTAATTGCTAAGAAAAGGCAAGCTGATTAGCAAAGCTATGCTGGCAAAGCTAATTAACTCTACAAACAGCAATTGTAAGAGGAGGTGACTTGCTTTATGTATGACAAAGTAATTAGCTCTGGAGAAAAGCTGTTAAGTGTGCATCCCAGACACTACTATGTTGGGCTGTACAATTAGCTTCAAATTCTAATAGATCGTAGCTGACCCTTGGCTAACTGATGCCTATTTATTTACAGACAGCAGCTGCTCTTTGGGGACTTGTGTGCACTAAAGAACGAGGGAATACTTTTATTTCTTTGTCCTTTTGAAAGACTCAAGAAATCACATGCAAAAGGAGCTCTTGATTACTGCAACATAAGAGCTGCATAATTAAATACTCAGGAAACATGTAAATCCAGTTGGGTAAAATCTTCACTTCAAAGTCTACAAGTTTTACAACCAGCTTAATTATAACAACAGACCAATATAACTGCATTTGAAGAAGACTATACAAGAAGAAGTAGATGATATTTTTAAAGCTTATTGCAATTTCTCTACTTTAAAAAAACCAAGCATTGTTGCAAAAAGCAGTGTTATTGAGTCTCTGGAAGTCATTAAAAATCTCAGCATCCTAGTGTCTGTTGTCTTTTGATTAGTGATATATCTGAGTTTTGAAAGACAAGAATCAACCTACACCGATAAAAATTGTGAGTATTTTACTGAGAATAAAACTGGCCCAGAATTATTTTTGTGATCAGCATTGTATAAACGCTTCTTAGTCGAATGAGAACAACAGGGCTATCTATTCTGTATGAAGATTCAATTTTTTTTAACAGTTTAAACATTGTTTATGTTCCAACCTTCTGCTGTCCTTGACATGCCTAACTACACAAGTGCATTCTCTCATTCAGCTGTATTGAATTCTATGTCACAACTCTTATACTGCATCACTAAAGGCAACAGATTCCAAAGAACAAGCTAAAAAATCCACAAGCTTATTACAAAGATTACTGTGTTTAACAAGTCATGCTACTCTCAATCCAGATCAGTTGCACTTCACATCTATGCCAATTTGAAAAACTGAAAAAAGTTCTGTTAACTGTCACGTGCTTCATCTAGGTGCAAACAAGTGACATATAACAGTAAATCAAAACCCACCTTTCTGTCAAAGCAGTTCAGTACCGGGCAAAGCAATTTCTTTTGTTCTATAACTAACAAAAGTGCCAGAATGAGGTGACATTGTAGCAAAACAGGAATAAGCATTTACAATAAAGCCTATAGCTATATTAATTGTGTAGTTAGTTACACGAGGAGTAACAAAATAATCTCAAATAGAATTTACTTTGTATTGTTCCGTTTTATAGATTAGTTTTAGCACCATCTACAAAATCAAAGATGAAGGAAATGAAGGAACAACCACTGCTGTGAAATGATTTTCGCAATGGGCTTGTTCCTGAATGTCTGCTACTTCTTCAGACACATCTGTAGCTCTAAATGTGACCAAGCCGGATGCAAAGGTTTTGTGTCTTTTCCTAGAATTGCCAGACACCTTGCAACTGAGTTAATTCACAGAAATATTGGTCTGACCAAGGAGTGCAAACCCAGAAAACACAGACAGAACTAGTGCACATGTGCATGCCAACTCTGCAGTGAACTCACAGCATACCAGTGGTTTAAAGCAGTCCTACTGAACACAGTGTAGAGTTAACCTACCAATTCACAGCAAACCTGGACAAAAATACAGCATGTCTTGCTGCACATTTCTACGTGCTAGGATGACTGCTGCATACAGAACACTGCTCAGAGGATCTCTCTAAGTTACTCTCTGACCTAGCCAGGAAAAGATACAATCTTTCTGATAAGCCACAGTGTCTTCTGAACTTTGACCATGCCAAGACTCCAGTTCTACTTTACTGGTGAACTGAAGTATTAGTATGAGGCCTTCAAAGCTGTCTTGTCCTGTTCAGGCTTCAACTATTCATTTTTTTTAAAGTGGTATCAATTTTCCAATAAGAGCATAATGATTGGAATTTGCAGGTACAACAATTAATGCTAAGATCTAGAAGCAAAGTATAAATTTGGTTCAAGATCACGCTACACAGTTAATCTCCAGTACCATTTCAAAGCTCTAAATTTTCAAGAAATCCCCACTTGCCTGCTCTATTAATGGCCTCATCTGATGCTCTCCAGTTCTGTCTTAGAAATAGTTGCTTCTCATTCCCTTTAATTTTTCAGTGCTACTTGTTACTTTACACACCTCTGTCACACTCTACTTAACAATCTCATGTCCAGAATAAAGACTCCTAGTATATTAAATACTCCTTTTACACAATCTGGTTCGTACCTTTCACCGTTCAACTCAACTTTCTTTGTCCCCTTCCTAGTTCCACCATTTCCTTTGGGACAAAAACTGCACTCAAATGTTCACAAGGTTAACTAACAGACAATGTGATGTACAGAACAATAAGGATTTTGCTCTTGTGTTTTGTTTTCTATTCTTTTGTAATATTTGATTCTCCTTTTGTATCTCGGCTAAGCTATCTGACTAAAGACTGATCTCAGTAAACACAAAGGTCCAGAAAGGGTCAGAGGAGGAAGAATCCTCCTGATCTAATCAGTAAGAGCAAGCACTCTACCTAAGCTCCTCCCTCTGACTGTGAAAGGAGAATGGATAAATCGCTGTCCTTGGGTGAAACCCACTGAGAGGATTCAGCAGGGATATTCTCATCCTGAGGACCCATGCTGAGTAAGGTGAGCTACCAACTACGGGAGAAGGGCTCTTACGGGATGCAGGGGAGGAAGATTCAAGGATTGTACAGAAAACCCCCTTATTACGGACTGTTTTCCGGGGAATGCAGGGGTGTGCACAACTTACTAGGGGATGGCTAGGGAAAGGACCAATGGTAAGAAAGGGAAAATCAAAGCAGACTGGGGAAGAACAAGTAAGGGAAAACAGAGGGGAAAAGGGGATAAAAGGTGTTACTAGGGTGTGAGCAGACTGCAGGTCCGTATCCTTGTATGACTGAGACCTGGCCTTGATCACCTCAGCCTGTCCAGGACTATGGCGCTATGCCAGAAAGCTTCTTGAGGTGTACAGTAAGAAATACTAAGGCATCTGACTACCTCCTTTAAAAATAAACAACAAAAAAAAACCAATTTGGTCTGAAGCAGGAGGTTTTAAAGTCTTTTTTTAAACTTGTTTCTCACATAAATTTTACAATCTTGCTGCTGGCAGCAACTACTGAAAATATTCATTTACAACAGAAGTTGTGTGTCGTCATAAATTTGGGTCTTCTTTGATGACCACAAGAGTTTACTCTATGTTTACTCACATACAGGGAACTGCAATTTTCAAGCTTGCTCAGCTTCTTTAAAAAATTGTATTTCAATCTTGGAAAATATAACTCAATTAAACTAAAGAAACAATGTGAAAAAAAAATTGAAAGCTCCTTTACTCCAACCAAATATGAAGACAACTTGCTCAGACACAGAAAAAAAGATGTGTACATACTCATGAGTATTTTTCGTCATTCCAACTTATCTAATAAATAAATAATGAAGTGCATGACTGGAAACACTTAAGCATGAACTAATGTCAATAATTAGTTTATTTGAATCTGTGTATCTTTTAAAAAACAGAACTACAGCTCAATGAAATGTGAGGATTTTACTGATACAGTGCTTTATGCACTTTCTCTAAGTTACACACACGTCACACCTCAGTTTTCAAAAACTTGCTTTCGATTTTTAAATTATTTTAAATAAAGAGGATTTTTAATTTAATTTGCAGTGAACAAACACACCAAATAAAATTATCTTGCTAGTACACACATTTTAATGAAAATACAAATGCAACAAATCAATGTACTTTGTAATTCTCAACTCGCTAAAGCAGGAAGAAAAAATAAAGAAATTACCGCAATACTTCAGTTTGGACAGAGATTATTTTAGCCATAGTTAAGTGAAAAAGCTATAAGCCTTAAAGCATAGAAAGAAATAACATTTTGTGAACACTCACCATACTTCTCCTAATGTAGTCTATCGCTTTCTTCATATCCATGCCTGACCAGTTATCGAGCATGTAGCAGATACAGGAAGCACAGTACACAAACCTCATATCATTCTCACTTCCTTCCAGCACTGCACAGAAACTGAAAGAAACATTTCTGTCTTTAGACACTGTTTCGCCTGTTACACCAGAAAATATGAAATGCAGTTCAAGCAATTGCACAGTGTTTTCTTTAAAGATTAGTTTCCAGTAATCTCATAAATATAACCCAAAGCTACGCTAGGTTTTCTTTATAGAAGATGTGATTCTAAGCCAAGGAAAATGAATAGAACTATTAACATTTAGGGGCCTGGGTAACTATTTCCAGCAACGTAGTGACACTGGTGTTTATTTATTCCAAGATGTTTATGCTTACAGTCCTTCACCTATTACAGTATATACAGATATATGATTAGCATTTTACCATTCACTCTTTTGGGCAGAATTCTTTGACTTCCTAGAAATCCTAATAGTTCACAAGGCTTTCTTTCCTTACTGCAACTTCAGGACCAGTTTCCCAGGTAGGTATAAAGGTAATTGCTAATACTACCATTTCTAATACAAATGGTGCGTCAGTTTTTCATTTCTTATTGTCACAATCTCACCAAATTCTATGAACATTTTTCAGTTATTGTATCTGGGTTATTTTGGCACAGTCTCAGATACTCCTAAAATGATGATGGATGCCCTGATTTGGATGCTTGTATCAGAAAGTGACCAGCAGGACCAGGGCAGTAACCATCCCCCTGTATGGGGCACCGGTGAGGCCACACCTTGAGCCCTGTGTTCAGTTTTGGGCCCCTCACTACAAGAAAGACATTGAGGTGCTGGAGCATGTCCAGGGAAGGGCAGTGGAGCTGGGGAAGGGTTTGGAGCACAAGTCTGATGAGGAGCAGCTGAGGGAGCTTGGAGTGTTGAGCCTGGAGAAAAGAACACTGAGAGGACACCTTATCACTCTCTACAACTACCTGAAAGCGGGCTGTGGCAAGGTGAAGTTGGTCTCCTCTCCCAAGTGGGACAGAGGAAATGGCCTCAAGTTGCACCAGGGGAGGTTTAAATTAGGTATTAGGAAAAATTTCTTCATCAGAAGGGTTGTCTAGCACTGGAACAGGCTGCCTAGGGAAATGGTGGAGTCACCATGGCTGGAGGTAGTTAAAAGACATGTAGATGTGGTGCTTAGGAACATGGTTTAGTGCCGGACTTGGCAGCGCTAGGTTAACAGCTGGACTTCATGATCTTAAGGGTCTTTTTCAACCTAAATGATTCTACGATATACAAAATAGGTAAAAGGTTGAATTACCTGTGACAATAAATAAACCTTTAATTGTTTCTTCTATGATTTGCTGCTTGGCAAGCCTCCATTTGGTTCAAAGAGTTAGTTAGTATCCTCTGATGACTTAACAATTTGCAAGAAGCCAGCATACGTATTGGCATATGTTCTATGACTGATCCGATTACCAACCAAAGTAGTTGCTACTAGAACAAAAAGATTATAGCTACTTTTATAAAGAACATGTTTCTTACGTTTCATTCCACATGTGGGTTGTGAAAGTTGCAAATATAAAATATCTTTTACCTTCCATCCTCCAGCTGGAGAGCTCTCAGTCCTGCCAGTATGGCATCTTTATTTACTCGACTTAAATCATCCCCAAGAATAACCAGACATGATAGTCCTGTGTAAGTCATTGCTATGTGCCCACTATCATAGGGGTGAGATATACCTGGACCCTAAAAAAAGAGGAAAAAAATAGAAATATTGAAATGTCACAAGATTTTATACTACAGCAAAGCTTTTTTTTTTTTTTTTTTTTCTTTTAGTTAAGAGGTAAACAAATTACTTTTCCCTTCACTTAAACTGAAGGCATCCTGCTCAGCTTTCCTCACCAAACCAAGCTACTGCATAACTCTGCTACCCTTCTAAACACTTGGTCAGTAGGAAGCCTTGGAAAAAAGCTTTGCCAAGAGCTATATTTGTGCAGCAGTTAAGCAAAAAGATGGGACGTCCTCAACTGTGCCTAAGTTTGTCCTGACACACCACTGGGCACTAGCTTCCCAGCAGCTGGGTAAGCACTCTTAAACAGCCACACGTCTGGAGGGCCCCTCAGCAAAGATTTTACACCATAATGATCTGCAAGTAGAAAGCAGTGTGAGAGATTATTAATAATCTCTCTGTCAATTGAAGCAATACCAAATTAGCCACTTATCTACTTTCATCTCTATTTTAAAATAATAATCAGAGTTTAAACAAAGTATTTATGTACCAAATAATCACAGAAATATAGAATATCCTGAGTTGGAAGGGACTAACAAGGATCACTGAATGTCAACTGAGAAGCTGAAATGAGAGTTAAATGCTGACTAGTCCCACAATACAAATCATAGAAATGAGCAAGGGATTGATATAGCTGTGCTAAAATTATTATTTTTCCTTATGGTATTTTATAGGCCCATCCTGGACTATAACCCTTCATGAAAACAGAGACCACATGTAACAAGATGACTTTGGATACTTGAGATGGTTCAGTTTGGAGCAACTGCAAGATAACTATTTTAAACAGAATAAAAGCTATTTCAATACTGAGTAGCAGAGATAGTTTTTTAAATGATATTTTACTAGCATTATTGCTTAATCAGTTGTAATTCTTATTTTGCAATTCATCCCAAAAACACAAGGAAAAGGCAGTATAAAACCAGATTTAATATTACATTATGTGTAACTGGTATTTTTCAGGCAAGTTATGCTTATTTCCAAAGCCAAAAGGCTTTGCTTCTAGTAAGAAACTGGGAGAAAAATTGTTATTAGCCACCAGACAGCAAGAGACTGCTCTCACACAAGGGAATCAAAGACAGTTGGGAAAGGGAGGCAGAAAACAAGGTGAAATGGCTTCAGCAGCACTGAAAAAGCTTTGTAACAGAGAAGGAGAACAGGAGAGTGAGTGCTAAGAGCTGCACCTCCTCTCCCCTATTCCCAGTCCTGGATCTTCTCTTGAGAAGGGGGCACAAATCTCAACAGCTCCCACTCCCATCCCTGTGCTGCCAGTGCCCCCACCACTGTCTCCGACCCTGCACATTAAACAGACTTATAGGGCATATTAAATTGCTTTTGTAAAGTGCTCTCTACTGACCTGAGCTAATGCACTGGTGCAGACATACTCTGAAAAGACAACAAAGGGAGTATGGCCAGGGCCTGTTCTTTATGCACTTTGCCTTTTGTGATAATTAGTCTGTAAGGTCCCACAGGAAACAGATTTACTTGGATCTCAGAGATGGAATAAACAATTCTGTTCTATTGGTATTGCCATCATGTTCTCCACAATCTCAGCCTTCTTTAAAAGAATTAACACTTAAAGATACAAGGTGAGGGGAAGCTTTCAAACATTTAAACTTGGCTCAGCGATGTGACAGTGCTCCCCACTATATTATTTACAACAGCTGTTAACACATAGACAGCCACCAATAATTCCCACTGACCACTGCAGAGAGAGCTAAGAAACTCTCTCTGCTGCAGAAGCATGGGCAAGATCTCCTCAAACACTACTAGAGAATGCTACTGAACATACACTTGCACAGGCACAGTCCCGCTTTCAAAGAACTTTCTCCTCACACCTGCCGCTGTTGTCCCAACACAGGATTCCTTCACCCAGGGTGCCAATCCACACATGGAGTTAATTGGTTTTGACCCGTTTTCACAGAGGTGTGTGCTGGGTGCTAAGTCCACAAAGCCAACACACCTGGTTACAGCCAAGAAGCATTAATTATACTTTCAAAATACATAAGTATGCAGTTATCTAATTTCTAAATACACGCCCACTTAACAGCTATTGGACAATCTTTTGAGTGCTTTGATGTAAAGGTACAATGTACTTTACATTTATTGCAGATGTTCAGTGGGTAGGGGTCTTCACTTGGAGATGGGTAGCCTAATCTTTAGAGGTGTGTTTTTCACATTATAATGATTAAGTTCATTTAAAGCACATGATTTTAGCTGATTTAGCTAATTTGAGTAAAGCTTATGGTACATTGCTAAACGCAGTATCTAGTCGCTAATTCAAGGTGTCTCTGCTTCTGTAATCTCTTTACTTGTTTCAGAACTATTCTGCAAGATCTTTCCATTTCTCACTTAGTAGAACCCCAGAATGGCCTGGGTTGGAAGGGACCTTAAGGTCATCTAGCTGTAACTCCCCTGCCATGGGCAGAGACACTTTTCAGTAGACCATGTTGCACAGGACCCCTAAAAATATATTACAGAGATGTTTGCTTAAAATAAAAAAAATACATAATACAGAGATATTTTGGCTCAGGCTTACCTGGGTCTTTATAGTATTTACTTTTATCTTAGATTTACTTTTATATTCTATTTATTGTTATCTTCTCTGTGATTCACTCTGCAAAATATTTTTAACTATTCATCTTTCACCAGTATCAGTGTTGCAGCCTTGAGAAAATACAATGTTGTGTGAGGAACACAAAAGAAATCTTTTTCCCCCCCAAGTGAAAGCGTATGTTAATTACCACAATCTTACATAAAAATTGCAGCTATTGGCTTTCAATTTAGCCCTAGAACTGATTCACAACACTTTAAACCTACTGAAAAGACCTAGGCCCATCTAACACTTCGAGGAGACTGTTCACCCCTAAATTGAAAAGCTAGTTTAAACTTCAATAACACCAAATCAGAGCGACTGCAAAATCTGGAGCTATTTCAGTATATAATTATTTTCTAATTCTAAAATTAATCATGTTTTAAATGTGATGACAGAGGAGTCACTTGTAGCCTTCATTCACGCTTAAGACTGTGTTCTGAGGGCTGTGTTCTGAGTTCGTGAGGGCTGTGTTCTGAGTTGGTGAAGTGGATATACTTTTGGTTCACTTTTCTTTCTGTCCCAAAAAGATGCAAAGACACTACCATCAAACACCACAAAGGCAACAGCTAAAACACCACAACTCCCAAACCAAACCCAAATGTCCTATCCTTTAGTAAAGTTGCATATTCTAACATAACCCTCACTTTTTTCTATTATTTTGAAAGGTCCCTACTGACTAAATAGATTTGGCTATCTCTGATATGGCACTTTCTCAGAACGAAATCACTCTAGAGGCATGTAACAAATAGCAAATGTCAATGCAAATCCAAAATACTTACAGGCTTTTTCAAAAAATATTTTTCAAGGTAGACTTAACGTTTTTAAATAATGAATAAAGAAAAATGGTGTGAACATAAACATATCCCAGAGTCATGGCAGTGAATTTCCAAGCCTTTTTTTCTGAGTTATTTCAGAACATTTCAGGCAACAGTGCTGGAAATGCTTTAAACCTTTCTTTGCCAATAAATCAAGCAGATGCAATCCCTCAAATGCAGACACAATGAAAAAAGTACTGCAACGCTCGAATAAAAACCACATCCATGTGCAAACAATTTTCTAGAGACAGTGACCTTGTAGCTAGTTTCCACAGGTTACATGATTCCACCTCTTTATCCCATCTCTATATTGGCCAACACATTCTAAGACACTAATGGATTGTAACATATTTCCAGTAAATATACTATTTCGGTATGAAGCATACACTATTGGAAGTTGAGAATTAAAACACCAGAAAGTGCTGGGAGGGGAAAACAATGCTTTGCCAATCTTACACACTTTTTGTTTTCATAGCCCTTTACAAGATCTCAGAACTATATCCAAAATAAACTCTTCTAGCATCATACACTGGGGAGGATTTGGTAAAGGTTTTCTAAAGTATGCACTGATATAATGTACTACACTGCAGAGCTGCTAAAGGTGTGATACAGCTGGAAAAGGAAAGCAGAGGCCAGTGTGCAGAAAGGACTGTGAAAGAAGTACAGCAGTTCTGTCCTGTGTTTGAAAGTGAAGAATCAATCTCACTGAAAAGTGGATGAAAAATCTGTGAGAGCAGTAAACTAGCCTCTGCTAACCTCCTTTCTCTCTTTTATTAAAGGCACTTTCTTATCACACAAAAGTTTAACTCTCTTGAACCTCAGTTCACTGGGCTTCAAAGCATCCTCTCTTATAGTCATGACAAACAGAGACGAACAGAGCCTTGCCTAAGTCTGGGGGGGGAATCAGGTGCAATCAAACACACGTGATTCAACACAGGAAGAGAAATACCAGTTGCAGCTGCAGCAATGACTTTGGAACGAACAGTCAGGCCCTGTCTATTAATACATGGCTCCATGGCTGGTGTCACTGCCAAGATTTTAGGTAGTTTTTTGACAATGGGATGGCCTACGTGGCACCAGACACATTGGCATCAGATGGGATTCACCTTTCTCAAAGGACCTGGACAAGCTCTGGAGGTGGGTCATGGGAACCTCATGAGATTTAACAAGACCAAGTGCAAGGTGCTACATCTGGGTCAGGACAACCCCAGACTGGGAGAAGAAGTCATCGAGAGCAAAGGACTTGGGGGTGCTGGTGGATGAGAGGCTGGACATGACCCAGCAATGTGCACTCCCAGCCCAGAAAGCCAAACGTCTCCTGGGCTGCATCCAGAGCAGCG
>QWTY01000782.1:13210-54072 GCA_008033365.1 Pseudorectes ferrugineus
AGGGAGGGGATTCTGCCCCTCTCTGGTGAGACCCCACCTGGAATGCTGTGTCCAGCCCTGGGGTCCTCAGCACAGGAAGGATGGGAACCTGTTGGAACACACCCAGAGGAGGCCACTAAGTTCATTAGAGGGCTGAAGCACCTCTCCTACAAGAAAAGGCTACGAGAGTTGGGATTTGTCAGCCTGGAAAAGAGAAGGCTTTGAGGTGACCTAAGTGTCGCCTTCCAGTTCCTGAAGGGACCCTACAAGAAAGATGGAGAGAGACTTTTTACAAAAGCATGGAGTGACAGGACAAGGGGGAATGGCTTCAACCTGAAAGAGGGCAGGTTTTGATTACGTATTAGAAAGAAATTCTTTACTGTGAGGGTGGCAAGGCATTGGAACAGATTGTCCAGAGTAGTGGAATCCCCATCCCTAGAAGCATCCAAGGCCAAGCTGGATGAGGTCCTGAGCAATCTGGTCTAGTGGAAGGTGTCCCTGCCTGTAGCAAGGGGATAGGAGATAGATGATCTCAAGGGTCCCTTCCAGTCTGAACCATTATATGATACCAAAGAACAGCATGTTCTGCACCACTTAATTAGAGCTATTCTGCCCTCCTCTACCTCATGACAGTTCTTCAGCTAGAGAAGATTTCCTTTGTTAGTAAAAGACCAGAGAAGGAGGAGACTGCACTGAGATGAGCCGTAATTTCTATGTCAATTTCTTCACTGCTGTGAGAATTGAAGTTCTAGGTATCATTTTAGTATGTTTCTTATGCACGTTTCTTAAAAGTTCTGCAAACATTTCAGTATTAACAGTACAAAGTTCCCTGCCTTCCAGACATTCTGTAATCATGCAGTTAATATTACAAAAAAGACAAAAGATCATTTATTGCCTAATTGAAAACATTTCACATACACATTCTTAACTGACCTTGGAGGGATTGAATGGCATCCCTAAATATGAAGAGCCTCTGAATCCACAGCGATTCATGTTTGATCCTGGAAAAGATTAAAACAATACTCAACTTACTTGCTTTGTTGAAACATTCATTATAAACCATAATTCTCTAATGAGATCAAGACCTGGTAGTTCAACACTACTCATAGCCTTAATAGAGTGTGCATGTGTTTCGCAGCTCCCAACCTTAGTTTGTTATCTCTCTGATTAACAAAAAAAAATAAAACAAAGAAAACCACAAGCAAACTTAACTTACTTACTGCTGTAGTGACAAAACACAAAGCATCAGATTTTTTTATATTTTTAATTTGGTGGAAATACAGTTTGTATCACCATAGACTTGTCTTCCATGCTCACAAGAAAAAAGAAAAAAAAGAAAAGGACTGCTCCCCGGGAAAATGGCCAGAGTTAGCATATTTTTTATTCCTCTCTGGATTTCTGCCTGGTAATACCGTCTGTTCCCAAGCAGAACTGTTTCAAGATACTTCGCAACATGCTCAAGGACAAACAATTCGCAGTTTTAAGCACATTGTAGCTATCACTCATTTCTGTCAGTGATTCAGTGTAATTTGTTTCAAATGTGTCACAATACCTGAGCATGTAGCACATAGAAGTGTGAACTACACACTGTCAAGAGTTAAGTACAGCTTTGCAGGGCTCAAACCTGCTTTTGCATGGCAAAAACTCAGTTGTTTACTGCTCAGTGTCTGAAAGTAAAAACCTAATGAATGCCACAGTTAAACAGCAGCTCGGTGTTCTTAAATGCTCTCCACATTTTTTAAGTTATTCAGCCTTTAATCTAAAAATCCTCATGGATATTAGGGAAAATTGCACCAGAATAAATAAGAATGAATAGTAATAAAGCTGAAAGGTCTAAGTAACATCACTATGCAATATGGCCTACAAGCTCTGGTATAATTTAGCAGCATATTACCTTCTAATTCTAAATATATTCTGTATATACGCAAACTTTAAACTAGAAAGGTTTTATTAGCCTAAGAATTTCAACTTGGCCTAAAGTATTCAAGTTTCTTTGCAAGACAAGTCTTTGGATCTAACTGACATGGAGCAAAACACCTGCAATTCTCCACTTCCTCCACAGTTTAGTCAAAAGTACTTTTAAATGATGATACACATCTAACAAAATAAACTTCAGCCTACTTAAAAGCTGGCGCGCCATAGTCAGACCCACAAGGAGGAAACGGGGAAAATCTGTATTTGTAAACAAAAAAAAAATTAATAACTGTTTTATTTTATTATAATCCAAACATGCTCAGCAGAGAACATTTGTCTGTTCACTTCCAGAGTCAAAAACTTGCATTTCATGTTGCATCAGCCTCTGGAAAGCACAAAAAATTAAATGAGTCTTGAAGACTAATCTAAGGTCCTGAAGGACACTGCCCCAAAAAAGCATCACAATTTCAAAAATGACACAATGTGAATGAATCAGCAAGAGAAGACCTAGAATTCCTCCCTGGTAATTCCCAGATTTCCTAGGCGACATTGTGGAAAAAAAAAATCACCATTCACTTTCACGTTCAGTAAAAATGAATCTGCGTCTTAAGTACTTAAGCAAACTAGAACACTCACTTTGAAATGATACTAGTGTGGGAAACCCCTCATCCAGAAAAGAGTTGCTCTGCTACTAACACACAGCTGTTCCAGCCTGCTGCAAAGGGAAATATGCTACAACTAAGACAGCTCTGCAGTTGAACACAACTCAGCTGACAGTTGCTAGATGGAAGGATTCATCCCAGAAATACTGATCCCCATCACTGGCCTTTTGGAGTGTAGCTTACAATTCATTATCAAGGTAGAAATGGCAGCATGAAACCCAGGTTTCATGCTGTTAGTGTTTTGTATGCTGTTAGTGGGTCACTTTGATTATCTTCTGAATTTACAGATAATATATAAATAGATTAAAAATAAAGTACATGAATGAAGTCATGATCTATTACTCCCTTTAGATGTTCAATTTCATGTAGTACTTTAAAACCTTTCTTGTACTACTAAACTTCTATCAACTAGAACGCAGCATTTGCAATTTTAAAATGCTGGATTTTTAACTGTACTGCTATCAATTTAAAATCTATTTTGACTCTTTCTGTCAGTACTTGTGATCTCCCATTCTAAACTTCACACGCTGGCTCCTAGGAAAAAGAGAAGACCAGCACGCCCTTTAGGGCACACTTTAGGGCAAATTTTGCAGGGAATTTTATCCTGTCCTCAAATGCATTAATGTGCCTGCAATAGATGCTTCCTAGACATTTGATACTACAAGTGAGTTGCTAAACCTCTAGTCACAATACATGAAGTAAAAAATAGAATTCTGAGCTGATAAAGGAAGCATTAAAACAGGAAGTGAAAACAGCTTGTTTTTAACCACATTACTCTAGAACACTGTCGTTGTGTCTCAAAATGGTTTTTTAGCATCCTGTGAACATAAAAGTTCAAAATCAAATGGGAACCAAAGGAGAGTTACAGGAAATAACTGTCTTTCAGTTTATGAAAGAAACTTTATAATGAGAAATATCATCTTCTGTGAAGTTGATTTTACTATTTTATTTCAAAGTACTTGTACTTCTTGTTTTATGTAATAGCTTAGTACTGCTAATCCAACTCTTTACTTTCCTGAACCAAAAATGGGCTGTCAGAATCAGAAACAGAATTAAAAATGAAATACACCCAAATTAAAAGGAATGATCACAGCTTATGTCCCTTGGGAAAAAACTGCTGAAGTGGCCAGTTCAGCTCCAGCAGAGTTTGCTGTGCATCAGTTCAACTGCAGCTATGAAACGGTACCACCTGGTGTTCACTTCCACCATTAACCTTACTCAGCCACTTTCTGCAGGAGCTTAAGACAGAGCAAAAAGTAATAAATACTTCATTAAATGCTGTGTAACTATTGCAAGCTGAACAAAACACACCTGGAAAAACTTTTCTCATTTGACAATTAAAGAAAACCGACCCTTTTCCAAAACCAAAAGACTTCATGCTTAAATCAAGAGCTGAAACTTTCCTGCGAAGAAAAAGATGTTGCTTATGTGAACTTAAGCCAGAAAGTCCTTACAATATGTAAAAAAGCTTCAAGTGATGACCACAGATAACTTATCCTAAGAGCTCTTTTTTTACAGACAGAGCATTTTTGTTATTTATATTTTATGATTTCTCTTGCATGGAAGGATTGATAAACTTTTACCACTACTTTTTCACATTCAGATTATCCATGCATTCCTCTCGCTGCAAGGCTTCTCTTCTTTTGCTAAGTACAGGAGTTTACATACATTATTAAAATCTTATAATATATAAAAAAACATAGCTTTAGCATAGGCTGATTCAGTCAGTATATTCAGATAAAAGTAAGCATAAGCTCTTCTCGCTGAACTAGAGCTTGTAATTGTTCCTGTAAATCAAAGCACTAGAGTAGGTCACTAAATGCAAAGCTGCATTCTCTAAAATGGAAGTCCATTATACATCCAGATAAATATTTCAAATGTAGCCATTAAAGAAAGTTATGTTGGAGGAAAATTTGTATTTTTGCTCAAGAAACTCATGATCGGAAACGTCACATGTATCAATGATTTCAAAAAAGTCAATGTCATTTTATATATTTTTTTCAGTACTGCCACATAAGAAGAAAGAATCATTAATATAAATCTAAATTTAGACTTTGATAGAAGTAAGTTTTAAGTCTGTCATGTAGCATATTGGTTTTCAGTCTGTTATCCATGGGTCCTGGGGATTCAGACCAACAAATAAAATATGTTTCAGCATTCCTTTTGGTTCCATTCCTTAGTATAGCAAAGCTAGTGAAGCATCCAGCTGTCAAAAAGTACAATTTTCTTCCCTCTCCCTTAGAGGGCTGGCACTGGCACTCCCAATCAACACAGTTCACCAATGCAACAGAAAGCTAACCTTCTGTTAAATAAATAAATGCATGTCTTTCTGCCACTTCAGCAAGCTCTCAAGCAGGGTCAAACAAATGCCACTGTTCCTATGGGGGAGGATGGTGGATGAATATGGCCAAGCAGTGTGCTTCCACTGTGTAATTAGATTACTTGAGTACAATGCTCTGGATTCACTGTCTTTTAAAAGTGCTGAACTGGCTTTGAATGTGACTTGCAAGAAACTGGAATACATCTTCCTTAAGTTGCTATGAGCTGCACTTTAGGTAGTTAAAATAAACTTGAAATTCTGTCAAGAAGCTGCACTATAAGAGGAAAAACAGTAAAATACTGTCATGATAAGGATCTTAAGAACAAGCAACTAGTTAAAAGAGGGTCTTTTGTCAACTCTTTTCCAATTTCACTAACATTTCAAAAAATACATCTTAATCTAAAAACATATCATTTCTGGTAAGGCTTGTAAAAGAATACCCTCCTCAAAATCAAAAAAAAAAAAAAAGCACTTTTCACTTTTTAAGACTTCAACTTCTTTCTAAAAGGAAACATAGTGAAGTCTTCTTGCAGTGAACACACAAACAAAACCAAAACACATATTAGCTATGCATTTAAGCAAAGCATTTACTAAAAGGGAAGGAAAGGTAACAGCGGCAAAAGTCTATGCAAGATAAAGCCAAACTATTTAGCACGAATTACAGAAGACAGGGGCCCTTCAAACAAGCAGAAGGCAGCAGTAAGTTGAAACATTCAGCTAAGAATGTGTTTCTGTGTGAGGGTCAGTTTGCACATGTGACATGCCATTCCCTCCGAATTGTAACTGGTATTGAGCCAGTCTCTGGAAGACTTGAGCTAAAATTATGGTACCTAAAGGACATTATTTGTTTGAATCGCAGCTTCAATAAACCCACAGAAGAATACAGTCTATCCTGACAGACCTTAATCTTCAGCTTCCTTAAGTGCATTTTGATTAGGCTGACCGACCATTTATTTGCTTTCTTACTCAGTAGATCAAGATCTCACCACTTAAGTATTAGCAAGCTTTAGTTGCACATAAAATTTCAAAGGCTACAAACCTCTGAAGTGAGGCTATCATTAGCCATCAGATGTATTACATCTACCACTAAATACAAACATGGCACCTAAAACTATCACAGGGTATTGTGAGACTTTATCTAAGAAGTGCTCTAAATCATCAAATTCTGAATTTTCTAGAAGGTTCTGTAACACTGCTGTGGTGGGTTGACTCCAACCAGCAGCTGAGGCAAGAAAACAGAGATGGAGAGAAGACTCACAGAGTGAGATAGAGACAGTTTTAAAGGTGAAGCAAAAGTTGTGGGCACATGGCAAAGCAAAGTGGGAATTAATTTACTACATCCCATTGGCCAGGCACGTGTATAGCCACTTCCCAGAAAGCAGGGCCTCAGCAGGTGTTAAGGGTTACTCAGGAAGACAAATGCCAGAGAGACAAACATTTCCTCCTTTCTCCTTCTTCTCCCAAAAGCTTTTATTGCTGAAAATTATGTCAGATGGTGTGGAGTGTCCCTCCGGTCAGTCCTGAGGTCAGCCTGGGTCAGCTGTCCTGGCTGTGTCCCCTGCTGTATCTGCCATGGGAAAAGGAGTGCAGAGGAGGCAAAAACAGCCAGCCTTGACTGGCACTGCTCAGCAATAGCTGAAAGATTGGTGGTTACCAACACTCTTTCAGTACGAGGCTCAAAACACAGCAGCTTAAGAGGCTACTATGAAAAAAAAGGAATTCTAGCCCAGCCAGTACACCTACTATAACAGTTTTTGATAAAAATAAACAGATAATAACTTTGCAAAGCATCAACTCTTCTGTCTCCCATCCACTGGATAAAAGACTGTAAGGTAGCAGTAGTTCTCAAAATAATTTGAATTTACCATCTTAAAAAAAATACTTTAAATAAAGATCAAGTTAAGTGCTGTGCATAAAGGAACCTTTGGAGGGACAAACGTGAAGAGCAGAGAAATTTATTTTTCTATTAAGAATTACAGGAATTCTCTTTTTGACTGATACCAAATTTTAGAAATTCAACCACTGATGCGATCAAAAACAAACCCCAAGATTCTGTAAAAACATATTCCCATTTAAAATGTAGCTTTTAAATTCATTTTCAGTCCCAGAGCCAAACTTAATGAAGACTTTTATCAAGTACAATACAGTTACTTTAGATTGCTGGAATTCATCATTATAAAACAGTATTTTAATTTAAATGTTTAAAAGCCAATATTCCACGGAAAGAGAGATTTATTAGAATGCATGAAAAAAGTGCTGCAATAGCATGTTTCTTTAAAAGTAAAATGTTGTGCTTTCTTGGTTTTGTTTTTTTTTTAACCTGGACAGATTCCAACCCATCAAGCTAGCAATCACCTCTTTAACTAGAGATGCACGAGCACTTTGAAACCAAAAACTTCAGTGCTGTAGCCTACCACAGTTTAGTTACTTCTTCAAAGAGGCCAAAAGAGGGAGCAGGAGCTCTGCTGCTGGGAGGCTGCCAATTAACAAACATTGCACCCACCCAGGATTAAAAAACAGAGAGCCAATGCACTTTACTGAAAGGAGACATTACAGGAGTATAGGTGTTTCCTTCTTCACATTTAGTCATCCAATTTCCAACCTGCTGCTATCAGCATCATTTACATTTTGCACTTTCTATCATCCAATAGAAAAAGCAAAAATGAAATATTAATAACGCTGAAGTTTTAGCAGTCAAATGACCAGATAAGAGCAGTGTTATTACCAAAAGCATAAGAAGAACAAGAGTTATTACAGTATGATCCAAAAATGCAGGACTGAAGGGAAGCTTGTTCTTCTAGTGAAAAGAAGAAAGCACAGAGTGCACTGCCAAAAGTGCCCTCCTCAAAACTCCTCTCAGTTTTATGAGGGGATGATAGCTAGAAAAAGAAGGAGCACATCTCTGCTGAACTGTTAGCCCCCACATCTGCATGCTGAGATTTTTACTGCCCTCCCTAGGAGGCTCTAGACAATGGCAATATTCCAAACTCTGGCTAGCTAGAAACCCCCAGAATTACTGCATACTACCAAAGACAAACAAACAGAAATGCCTCTTCTAATCTCTCTTCTTGCAAACTTCCCTGTTCTTTTGGAATGAAGTCCTGAAGTCTGGGATAAAAGTCACAAAGTGAGCAACTCCTAAAAACAAAGCATGTACACAGTGGAAAGATTTTTTAACAGTAAGGCACAGGAACCTTCTAATCATTAAAAAATTTCATAGGAATAATTAAGTAATCAAAATTTTCAAGAATAAATCCTAGAATACAACACAAGAAAAAAGAAATCTATTAGAACTAATTTCTGTTGTGGATCTGATGGTTTCTAAATCTCCAGAGTAAGAAAAAGGATTTTTTTATTACTGTAAAAATAAAGCATCAGCAGTCCTGACTTCCATATGCTTAGTTCACAAAATTGATTTCAGAGACCTAATTTTAGTATATAATTAGACTATATAATATAAGGAAACACACAATTTTCTTTCTACATCCATCCGAAGTACATGCTCACGATTTTACAGACAGGCACCTGGAATTGCCTTTTCTCTAGAGACCACCAGCCCGGAGCTATGCCCACACCAGCATTTAACATGCCAGCACCTTCTGTCATAAAGCAGCAGCGCCTCGCCCACATCTCCCTCCCTCCTTCCCACCCCTTCTACTGCTACCATCCATTCACCTGGGCTGCCACAGAAAAAACTGCCAACACCAACTAGGCTACAGGAACAGCACCCCCCTCACTTCTGTCAAGTCACTAGGAAAGGGACATTTCCTGTGTGTTCCCTCGCCAGCTTGCATCTGCTGTGCACCTTCCAGTCTGAGGACAACTGGGATTCAGCAGCAGCATTATTCCTTCTCAAAACCTTGGGTGAATTCAACCTTCACAGATATAAGGAACAGATCTTTCTTTCTCAAGCAGGGACTGTGTTTATCCTTTTTTGTTTCTTACCCTTACACCTCCAGTTCTCCAGAAGCTGTTGTAAATAACCACACCTGTGATCAAAGCTCCTGGCACTGGAGTGGAAGTCAATATAATCCTATTAATAGTATTCCTATTAGACTTGTAATACTTTCACAACATACGTGTTTCTTTTAGAACCAGGTGAAACATTCCTCTGAGATGCCTAAAGGTGCAACTTTATTATACTATTTTAAACTGGCTTATCTTCAAATTAATTTCTGCTTTTTCTAGCTTTATTACTTGCGAGGGAGCTATTTCCAAAATATGCTCAACATCACTACCTGAAATTATCAGGACAGCACTTCAGGAAGGTCAACCTTGTATTTTATAAAAACAAGAGCCATCCACTATTCCCCAAGTAAAAAGCAAAAGTAAAAATGTTAATATCAATAAAAAAAACTAAAAACTCACTCACTGTCTTCTGTGGGAAGGACCTGAAGGGAATAAATCCATTCTATTATATCATCTTTGTTCACCACATCTAAGGAATCCAACATATCCAGACCAGAGAGTGCGAAAAATGCAATTGTCAACCTAAAAGAAAAAGATAAGACTTACACTTCCCACCATAAATATCACGGGGAAATTAACAAACGGTTGCAGCAACAGATACCTCTATGAATTCTCAGCCTTTGACAGTGGTGCAACACAGAGCCTAGCTCAGAGTACATGAAAGTCATCTACTGGACAAAATAATGTTCTTTGTACTGAAAACATTTCTCTGTCTCAACAAGGTTTTTCATATAAGCTGTCCCTCCTTTTATACAATAATGATATGTCAATTCAAAATTTACCTAAGGGCCTGTTTGCCTGAAAAAAAACCCTAACAAAACAACCCACTACAAAGTAAACTAGGTTATGGTATTAACATATGGAGCACTAGTTCTCTGTGAAGAATTCTTACACAAACAATCCCCTAAACATGCATGAAGTGCATATGCAAGGTAACCCTTAACTATAGTAAGCTGGCTCTCATTGTGTCCCAAACCCAATTTCAGATGCTTAGATGTCAGTGTCAAACTGCAAAGCCTACTTTGTAAGCAAACAATGTATAAACAGGCATATAGGATGAATTAACATCTAGAGGTACTTATTTCTGGTCCTTGGGTGTAAAGCAGCCTAGATGACTACCTTACTTAAACATCTAAAATTAAGCATGTCACATTCAAGTCTCCAACAGAGCAGTGGAGTAGCTAGCATGCCGAATGTCCTTCTTTCCTACAACTTGTTTCCTTCCATGAACGTGTGCTATCACACCTGCTAACCAACACCTTCTTTGCTGGGTTTGTTTTAACTTAAACTATTGCAGCCACCCACAGCATGGCCCTCCAACAGTGCCTTACTCACTCTGACAGAGCACCAAAGCAACTGCACTGGGTTGGGAACTTGGGAGAACTTGCTATGAGAGAGAATGCTCATGTAATGGTACCTTGGATGTTCTGACTCAGACTAAAATTAGCTGGATGTATATTTTGCCACCCACACTTGTCTGCCGATCTTTCTAGAAATTCTTGTTCCCCTTACACCAGATAAGATGATGGATTGTGAAACAACTGCTACACATGCAGAAACTACAATTCAGCATGCCAAGGAAGACCAACAGTTAATACCAGCTTTCCTTAGGAGATTAAGCTGTAATTTGTATTTACCTCACAAACTGGTGAGCCACCTTGGCCACCAGTAGTTGACACCTCTGAAGAGACAGATGTGGACAGAAGCCTCCAGAGCCACTTAATTTCTGCATGAGGTTCTGCATCAGAACCACAAACAGTAAGACCATGGAAAAAATGGTGATGTGAGTCAGCCCAAAGCACGCATGCAAAAGAATTATTCTAATTAAAACACAGCAGCCAAATGACAGTGCAGCAGATGCTAATCTCAATACAGTGGCACAACTTCCTAGGGTGACATTCCTACCAGTGGGCTGGTAAAATAAGTATCTTTACTACTATTATTTCAAATAATTTTTTGAGTAGAGAGCCAAAAAAGTATGTTGCACACAAAAGAATTTCTATATAGAACAAGAGCAAATTTTAACCCTTCTGATGACTAAGAAACTGCCTTTCAAAGTGCAAAATTAACACTTCAAGGCTTATATCAAATTTTACCATTGATCAGATCTCTGTTTAACCCAAAATCTGACCCTGGATAATAAATAACTAATTATAAAAAAATCACTACTTTTATTAGAAAACGCCAAGGACTTTACTGTTCAGCTACAATAAACTATTTCTTTGAAACATTGCCTGTACATTCTGATATTCACAAACACTGACAGTCTTTTACTAGAACTATTTAAAAGATATTTTCACTCTATTTTACCCACCTAAGTTACTTCCAATGAGGCACAAACAACATGCCAACATCAGCACTAGAAACTGCTGCAAAGTAGCTCCAAAACCACAAGGCGATACATATAATACAGACAGTAGATCTCATCTACAGTTAAAAATGCGTATGTCAGATATATGAATTTAAAAAGTGGTTTTACATATAGTTAGGGTTCAGTTCACTTATTCAGAGTTGACTGTCTGTCTCCAGCACTACCGAGGAACAGCCTGTAGTGTGTTGGAATTAATGTACAGTGGGCAAGAACATCTGGCACCACTGGTCAAACAGAGGTCGCAATGCAGCCGTTTAGGTACTGCATCCTTAATTCATATGCTACCCTGCCTCACAGAAAATTAAGAGACATACGTCCTAACAAAAACAACTCTTAGCAGCACCTTAGGTGACACACGCCAAGAAGTGTAAAAACTTTATCTACAGCCACTTCCACAGTGGATGGCCAACAGGGCACTTCTGATGACAGTCAGACCCCTTCATCTTCAAGCGTGGACAAAGACTACAGTTTCACAGAATTCAGAAAGCACTTGAAGTGACAAATTTGAGAAATTGATTAAGTGTGCTACAAAGAGCACCATGAAGTACCTGAATTTTAAAGACTTCAGAGACCAGCAGAGCTGCATTCTGCAAAACTTCACAGTGCTGACAATCATTGTGTATGAAACACTATCAATCAGAATGCTTAAAAACTACTCTTGCTGCAACTACAGGCAACTACTTGCATGCAATAACTACAGATAAAAATAATTACAAAGGCTTTGAGCCAAGAAGTTGAGTAGACAACATGAAATGAATTCTCTTTATTCTCCGTTACTGTTTGACAATCTACAGCTTAAGTCAGAATGCACCAGCACAGTAAGGAAAATTTCACTCTCTATCACCCTTGCCTAGTGACAACAAATAGTTTTCTACTGCAGTGCAGTGAAAAAAAAAAATCTGACAAATGACTTTATTTATTTATTTAACAAACCTTTCTTTAATTTAGTTGAGTTTCCCCAACTAACTCACAGTGGAACCACTCAAATTCAGAATAGGGGAAGAATAAAAGGGTAACAGCATTTCTTTCTGCAGCTGTATCAGCTCCAGAGGTTTGCTGAAGGTTTGCTCTGTGACCTTGAACTTGGCAAAAAGGCAAACTTAACACCCTTGAGGTCAAACTGGAGATGATGCATTTATGGTTCAATCCCCCACTAAGGATTTATCGACAGACAGGTGCGCATCCCTGCAGAACATGTCCACATCGTCAAGGACCTCCGGAGATCACTGGTCCCATCTTCTGCAGAACACAGGGCCTCAGAGGAGATGACCCAGGACCCTGACAAGCCATGTCCTCACAGGTGACTCCATCGCTTCAATGGGCAAGCTTTTCATGGTTAACTGTTCTAACAGTGAAAAACATTTTTCCTACAGCCACACAATTCTCCCCGAAATACCTCATTCCCGCAGCCTCCTGCCCTGTCACCATGGTCCCTTGCAAAGAGTACACCTCCATCTTTCTTTCTAAGTAGTTTCTCACTAATGGAAGACTGTGATTAGATCTTCCTCCTCTAGGCTGAAGACATCCCATTTCTTTAGCTGTTTTCAAATGTCAGTGGGGCTAAGGTTAGCTGTTTGTGTTATCATTCTAATACATTTGCATGCTGTTGTAATTTTAAGGCCTATAAACAGTTGAGCATAGGATGTCTAGACTTCCTCTTGCTGTCATCTAAAATAAATGAGAAAGTAGACTGAAACACCGCCTAATTTTTAATGAATAAATAATTTACAGCTCTGCAATCAGAATTTCACAAAATTACAGAATAGCTGGGGTTGGAAAGGACCTCTGGAGATCACCTAGCACAACCATCCTCTCCTAATACAGGTTCAGCCAGAACAGTTTGCACAGGATCATGTCCAGGCACGTTTTGAACATCTCCAGGGAAGAAAATTCCACAGCCCCTTTGGGCGATCTGTTTCAGTGATCAGTCACCCCCAATGTGAGGAATTATTTTCTCATATTGAGATGAACCTTCTTGTGTTTGTGTCTGCTGCCCTTTGTCCTGTCACAGGGACCACTTAAAGAGTCTGGCCCCATCCTCTTGCCACCTACCTTTTAACATACTTGAACGCATTGGTAAGATCCTCTCTCAGTCATCTCTTCTTGAAGCTAAACAGGCCCAGCTCCCTCAACCTTTCCTCACAGGACAGATGCTCCAGTCCCTTAACCATCTTTGAAGCCCTCTGCTGGCCCCTCTCCAGCAGCTCCATTCCTAACCCTCCTTTTCAATACAAAGTTGTGTTATTCCACACACAGCTCAGCACTATCCGTACTAGTTCTTGTATCTTTATGCCAAGTGTTTGTGCTCTCAACTGAAATAAAGCAGGATGACCTGACCAAAGCCACTGAGCATTCCTCATAGCATGACCTGCAGGACGTTACAAAGTGGAAAAAATCTTACTATTTTATTTGCTGAATAAGATTATCAAACTATCTACGTGTCTCCAACATTTTATCAAGTGCAGTTTGATAATCACATTACTGGTCTTCTTACACCTCAGATGTTACTAACTATCTTAGGTGAAGACTTGATCAAATAAGTATGTTCTGAAGGCATCAGAGGAACAAATGTCCCTCGAACTCAAAGTGAGGAACATACGTCACTAGTATTTTCTTTTACACTAGGCAATGAAGACTTAAAAGTATTTGTTACATGAACTAGAGTCTTCTGTGCGCTGAAGTGAAGCTTAAGTGATTTATTTTAAAATGGCTTCCAGAGCAGATTAGAGAGTGAAGCACTGGATTCAAAACAGATTAGAAGGATCAACAAGTCTTCCCTCGTGGATGTCAAGCAGTTTACGCGAGCAGTGACTACACCCCTACATTAACACACATTTTTTGGGAGCCGTCTGCTGGTGGGCAGATTCATAGGGATCCGTTTCCTTCCGGCCCCGGGGCGCTGCTCCCAGCCCTCGGCCGCGGGAGGCGGCAGCGCTCCGGGAGGGGCTTCCCGTCACCCCGACCGCCGAACGGGAGGGGAGCGCGGCCGGGCCCGGGACGGCCGGGGGGCGCCGGGCGGACACGGCGGCGCCCGTCCCGCCTCCCACCGCGCGGCCCGCCGGAGGAGCCCGGCCCGCTGCTACCTGCTGGTCTCCAGGGACGAGTAGCGCTCGGGCAGGATCTGGAGGCACCGCTGGAAGAAGCGCACGTGCCGCTCCCGCAGGAAGTCCAGCCGCTCCGGCTCCCCCGAGCACGGCGCGGCCGCCGCCGCCATCTCCATCTCGCCGCTGCTGCCCGCGCCGGCGCGCCCGGATCGCGTCACCCGCGGCGCCCGCCCCGGGGCGGGGAAAGGGAAGGGGAAGGAGCGAGGAAAGGAGCGGGAAAAGGGAAGGGGCAAAGGGAAGGGCTCCTTAGTTCACTGCGGCGGGGGCCAGGGCGACGACCCCACCCATAAGGGGCCACCACAACCAGCTGCGGGGAAAACGCGCTTTTAATGCCAAGGGACATCACAGGCGGCCGGTCTGACAGCCGGCGTGTCAAACCCGACACTCGCAAAATACAGAGGTGATACACGTCATGGCTCAAGCCGACTCTGTGCCGGCTCCCGGGAAGCGCTGGCTCCTGCTTCGTCCTGCGACAGGAACAGGCTGGTGCGCAGCTACAACCCTCCTCTCCAGGCTGGGGCAGCTCTGACAACAAAGCAAAAAGGCATGAAGTAGAGAAGTGCACTTGTGTCGTGCTGCACGTCCATCGGTCCCCTCCTCACCTCTGAGGAACGCGCAACAGCGGTTCTGCAGCTGCTGGTGCCGTCTCTTGCCTAGGTTCTTCCCAGCCCTTGGTAGGTCTGTTCAACCCGGATCGGTCTCTGGTGACCCGAATCTCGACCTCAGAGTGAAACAAACAATCAAAACTAATAAGTCTTTTTCGTTCATCACAAAAGGAGTTCCATTACGCTCATTGGGTCTTCATCGTAGAAGCAGGTGCAGAGTAAACACAACACAGCTGGCTAGCCAGAAAGAGACACTTCCCTCCACACTACCACAGGGAACAGGAGAAAGGTGAAAACTAAGGGTGGCAACAGCTGCTTGCTGGCATTAAGTTTTAATAATTTAAAAGGTTAAACTCTTGTAAAACCCAGTGTATGCAAAATGCTTCTGGGAGCCAGCCTACTTATTTAACCAATGGGAGAAAACCATTTGAAAAAATAAAAGCCACCACCCAAATTGCAGCTCACTTTTATGACCTGTAGGCCTTACCCAGTGAAATATTGCCATGCGATACATAAATTCTCAGGATTTTTTCCCATTTTTTAAACACAGGAACAACTGTGCTGCAATTTTGTCTCCTGGTAACAGCAATGAGGTTTTGTTTTCCTTTATCAACCATTTACATAATTGAAAACAATTGTTTTTTAGATCAATGAAAAAGAAGTCTGCTTAAACCACCAAGCCGCACACAGTTCCAGTTAAAACAAACAAAAAGTTACCTTCTCTCGTAACTTTGCCAATCTTTTTTCTTTTTCTTGTTTCTCTACCTCTTTAGCATGTTTCTGTAAAACGCTTAGCTCCAGTTTATGCAGATCCTGAAACAGAATGAGTGGAAAAGCAAACTTCTCTTTGGAAGTAAAACAAATGATATAAAAATATACATGCAGCCTTTTCACAGCTTTTTTTTTTGTTTTGAAATTATCGTAATAGTAAAGAATAAAGTTTCACTAGGTAGCTACATGCGATAGCTTGTCCTGCACAAACAAATTATAGTTACATGGCTTGAAAAAGACCCCTAGTAGTTGAAGCTCTGTTTATAAAACTTCAGTGTGAATACTGACAATAATATCAGTTCTCCAGTAATTGCATTTACATTGATATGGGATCTCACTTTACCTAACAGGTACTGAAACCTGCAGGATATTCAAACAGCACTCTCTATCTCTTATCTGAATACAACACTCAGGTCCTCTGACATTTTCTTAGGCAACACAGCCCAAGCAGTTTTACTCAAGTAAATTATTTACTGAAGAAATAAAACCACTTCCAAATGGATAAGGAAAAATGAGCTTCAGTAATCCTGTAGAATTTAGATATTGAAGAAAAGGAGCATCTTTGTTTAAAATCAAGTTTCATACTGTTTGTCTGCAATAGATGCTGTTACTTATAGTGAATCAATAATGGATTTACGTGAATGAAATTTGGATTTTAAAACCTGTTTAACTGATTATATTATAGGAGGAAGTCGCAAATTTAAAACAACATGCAAAAATGCAGATTAAATTACGCACATGCTCTTGAAACTTAGAAATTTCTTGTGCAGCAATTTTCTTCCCTTCCTCCTCTTCAGTTTCCTCTCTCTTCTCAGTTTCAAGCTTTTCAAGTTCCTCCTTTACTTTTTTTTGCAAGGTATTCCTTTCCAACAGTAACTTCACGTGGCTTTGGCGCTCTTGTTGTTGCTTTTTCTCTTTCTCTTCTAGTTTTAGTTGTGATGCTTGATCCGTTGCAAATGCCACTACTTGCTGTTTCTTCCAGACTTCAACTGCTGCTTGTTTTCTTTTCCTTTCTTCTTCTCCTTTTTGCTTCTGAGCTTCTTCACGCTGTAGCCATCTTTCTTTGAGCATTTTTTCTGATTTCTCTTTCTCCTTCATGTTTCTTTCTTTTTCTTGCTGCTGCTTTTCTTTCCACTTTTTAATTGACTACAAGAGACCATAGGGAAAAAAATCCAAGGTTTTCATGGAAATTTCACACGATCACACTGATTCAGTCTGATGAAGACTTATGTTCCAAGGACACAAACTACACATAGGAATTAAAAGTCTATTGAAGGCAAAACTTAAAAGTAGAGACGCACCTATATCTGTTTTCTCACTTTATTTTTTCTATTTTATGGATCACACAAGCAGGTTTAACAGATGTCTGCTAAAACTGTTTCAGTTATGGCAATCATAATAACTTTGGGTAGTTATGAATGTTGATGTAATATGCTTTTTTAATGCAAACATATTTCAGTTCTTACTTTTTTTCCAAGTAACCCACTGTTTTGTTGTAGTTCTTATGTCAGTATATCTTTTATTACTTGGATAGTTCTTGAGGGAATCATAATTCTGTATGTCAGTCTGTCATAGGTGTATTGCTTATATGGTGGGACAGACATTCTTAGGGACAAATGCAACAGGAAGACAGGATCATTTACTGCTCTGGGCTTGGCACCTAACTTGCTACATCACTGACATCAAAAGCATTTATAACATACTTTGGCAATACACAGCCCACTTCTCTGTGTGTTAGGTCTATGCTTATTTGTAATTATTTATTAAAGACAAATACTTTGGCAAGTTGGGGATGCTAAAGACCTCAGTTATATACCATCAACTGTGAGAGAAATCTGCCTAGCACTACTACCAGACAGGCAGATACAAAAACAAGACAGTATGCATTTTAAAAATAAGAACTTTTTCTTAAATCTTCAAAAGCCCTAGAGGGGTTATTTTACCTCTTTCTTTCTTTCATGTAAAATTACAAATTCTTGATACCATTTGTCATGCTGTTCTATATCTTCTTTTGTTCTTCCACTGAGATACTCAAGGGCTTCATCCATGTAAGACAGCTTTCCTCTGTATTTTGTCCGTATCTTCAGAAAATTTTGATGATCATAATCATCCCACCCTCCTTGCCACCCTCCTGTTCGCTGAAGAAATTTTTCAAACTCTATTACTTCTTCGGGTAGATGATTTTCCAGTGTTTTATCAACTGTGACCCTGGCTGATGGTAATTTCAAAACTTTTTCTGCTGTTGAGCTCCCTAAGACCCACAGTTCCACTTTTCTCTCAAAGAGACTGAGCTCATTAATGGCAGCTTTTTCCTCTTTCAAAAGCTGTTGATATCTGAAAAGAGACAAACACTGAAATGTAAGAAAAAAAAAAAACAAACCAGTATTCATTGTCCATTCACCAAAAATGAATTTTGGAATTGTTCAATGCCACACAAAAGCTATTCTTCAAAGATTAAGAACTGAAGTGGTAACAGCACAGTTGTAATGATCCGATAATAAAGCACTACACAGTGAGAATTAAGTTACCCTTTTACTGAAAGAACACATTTATGGCACTCATACAATTAACTCAATCCCCTCCTGACACCAGTGGAGAGAAAAGGAAACCCCCCAAAGCCGATTAGACAACACAACAGCAACAAAAAACCCCCACAATCTAATCTCTTCTACAGCCTCTCCCTAAAAAGCCCATTCATAGGCAAATCGTTGTTACATCGGAATGCTGCAATAGGTGTATAAACAGCCTCTCTAAAAGGCAGTTTATCAAGATTCTAACGCTGATAGCTTGTGCGTTGGTTTACATACCACGGGAATCACTACCAAAAGAGTAAATCATAAGAACAGTTTGCTAGATTAATACAAAGTTCTCATTGTGTCTTATGAAAGCACTTTTTCTAGTAGCTGAAACATGGATAAACATACATTTGCCTCTGTTCCTCTTTAAAAGCATTGATTGCATTTTCAATTTCTTCCATCATTTCCTTGATCTTGTCAACAACTAAAAAAGGAAAAGAACGAAAAAGCATATAACTTAAGAAGTCTACAGTATTTATCAGCGCTATCCAGAAATGCAGGACTTGTGGAGACTTTCAGAACACCTATTTCAGTATACAAAAAAGCATGCATTTCCATCTCAAACAGCCTTAAAAGACAAACTCTTGTTTATTCAAAAGATGTGTTTATGAAGTGATTTAGCTAACCGGATGCAACTCCCAGTATAAATCTTTATTTCCATTAAAGAAATCTCATCTTGACTAAGCTTCAACTGATTCCCAGAGTAAGACAGCCTTATCCTAGAATTCCACGTTTGTTTTTTATAACAGTGCAGTTAGTGACTTAAGCACACTCAACGCTGGTTTGTACCAGACTGTAGCAATCCTATTTAACCTGCAGGCCACTGCTTTTACAAAGCTGACAAAGAAACATCAAAGTAAGACTTTGTCCTGTACTGTCAGCATGCTGTAGTCCTGACTTTAAGACAGTAATACTGCTATCCAGAGAAGATCTATTTTGCAGTGGTAGAAAATCCATCCATTAGATTACATTATATTATTTGATTAGAATCTGTTTTAAATCAGCACAACATCTCTATGGACACACTGAATGTGTAGTTTAACTAACCTGTATTTTTAGTAGAGTTATATAATCTAAACCTCTTATTTCAGCTTTCATGCCTTGTTAGTTCTTAGTATCTTCACTGACAGTTTAAGAAGATAATGATTTTTTTATAGATAAAACACTGAATAAATGAAATGGGATGCATTTTATCTAGCATCAGCAAGCCCTCAGCTAGTAGGAGGGCCTCTACCTGACCTCTGCAAAAGGTAGTAGATACCACATGAGAATGGTTCTTTCAGAGCCTATTTCCCTAAAGTTTTAAAACATCCAAACTGAATGAACTGCTGCAGCATTTTCTGTACAATATCTCAATTTAAATTTCAAACTGTGTGGTGGCTAGAAATGAGTTCCCTGTAGAACTTACTCTGTGACCTCTTACCAGATCAAAGAGAGTTACATGGTAGTAGAATACCAACTTTGTTTTACATTAGGCAAACGTTACAGATAGGAAATCTGGCTTTCAACAGCCTCAAGGAACAAACACACACCACTTGTAAGACCAAGTAAGCTTCTGTTTCCACACAGAACTGCACAATCTTTCACCATTTCTTATGTTTCTGCCATTTCTAGGTTTAGTCTTCCCTTTCCAGATTCCTGCAAAATCATAAAGACTGGAGGAGTGTCCCAAGTCTGCAGCAGAAAGACAACTCTGCAAGAAATCTGTCTGTAGAGGAAAATGTTTTTAAAACTGTCATCATGACTTACACTCTGGTGTAGGCTTCACATCTTTTAATTGCTGCTGAAGTCTCTTCACATTGTTTTGTATTTTTAACAGCTGCTGCAGGATTCTAGCTTCTGTTAAACAAAATAAGGTGCTGATAATTCTAACAGATTCTTTTGCATTAAATTCAATATAGGAACAAGAGCAATGAAGTGTCCAAAATAAACTGCGTGTTTGATCTAAGCATGGACACAAATTCTGTTTCATGATAAGAAACTGCCATAATACTAAGCATTTTAACTGGTAACTGCATATAGCTGACCACATGATCCATGTTATCTCCCTACACAGCATCAACAGATTTTGAAATTAGCAGCTCCCATTTCTAAAGGGGAACTTGGAGAATATTGCCTATGCAGGTGACAGCTTCTGGAGTTTTGAGGCAGACTTTGACCTAGGCTTCAAAACACCCATTTATGAAGAGAAAACAAACTTTGAAAGTGTATATGAATGTATTACTTCAACAAGATTCATTTATTTGTTGTGTTAAATAGAGAGGAATCAATGTTTTCATGTCCTCCAAGCATGTGTGCACTTATTTGCATTGTTACCACTTAGCTCCTCATGAGTCCATAAATACAGTACTTGAAGAGGGTGAAGTTCTGGATACATCTTAGATACTAAGGAGCTGTATCTTCTATGCTAAAAGATTTGGATTAAGGAAGGTATAAGGAAGGTACACATTCCTGCTGAGACCACAGAAAATCTCAAAGTACACAGATCATGCTGAAAGACCTGAACATTGTAAATGGGAATTGGGGGTGTATGCCTTTGTATCTTTTAGGATATACTCCTTCACATCTGACATGTAGTGCCTTACACCTCACATCACTGTCCTCTTTATTATCTCATAGCATCATCTCCATCCATATTCCATGCTCCCTTCTTACTCATGGAAAAAATCCTGAACTTATTAGCTTAGTCATTCCTCAGAAACATTTACATTTCTTAAGGACTGCAAGTTGTAAAGAATATTCTAAGATTCCCTAAATAAAAGACGTACATCAGAACACATGCAAATTTGTAAGATAAGTATACTTTTAATTGTTTCTACGTTCCTTTCCTTTCTTCAACTTATTTTGATCTATATCAGATGGCATAGCATGATTCATGTGATTACTTTTGAAAGCATTCAAGTACTGTAAGTAAAGGCAATAACTTTTTTTCTTGAGTTACATTATAGTCTGTAAGTGGAACAGACACTGTAGGACAGACTGTGTACCATCTCACAGCACTATTTGAACTAGGAATATTCATTCCCCAAAATCTCAAAAACTGTAAACACAGAACAGTTTAAAAGTATATTTAAAGGCATCAATCAGTATGTGAATGTTGAGGTAAGAATACTTTTACTGTACCTTAGCTGGACTACATTAGATTTTGCAATATACACACAAAATTGATTCCAAGTTTCTTGAACAGTACCTTTCCACCACAGTCATTTTACATTGAAGATTAAAACAGTTAATAACCTAGGAGGCCCAAAATGTTTATGCTCCTGAATTTTTCACGTGAATTGTGTGTTTATAAGCACATGGTGAAATACCACACCTAAACTCATCTCTCTGTACTACTGATTTTTAAACCATTTACAAAAACAACAGTATATTAAAGAAAAAAAAAGCAAACAAGCCCAAATAAAACCCCACTTACTTTCTGTTTTCCTGCTGACAGTCATGCTGTGTTCCAGTTCCTCTAGTACTCTGTATTCTACCCTGAAATCACTCTTCCTATTATAAAGGTGTCCATTTCTGTCTTTTTCTATATTTGCAAGCCTGGGAAGAAAGGGTGCCACACTGAGTAAGGCACATACACTTAGCAAAGCCCCAAGATTTTCCAAGGTTAGTGTGCAGCCAAGGCTGTGTTAACAGGACTGTCTTAGATTTTATACAAATCCATGGTTTGTTCCTATAACTGTTTTCAAAGAAAATCTTTCTGCAAGATAAGATAACACTACACACCACAGTAACTCAAGAACTTGAACAAGAGAAAGAAATTAACACGGAAATCACCTCACTGGCAAGCAGTGGTTTACACACTGAAATTTTATGTGCACGCTTACTCTCTGGGAGCCTTATGAGAATTTTCCCTGGAAAGTGCAGGCAGACAGGCTGCATTAATGCAGTGGCACACCTAGATGGAGCCCCAGCACAGACAACACTACAGAGGGACGCTGAGCCACAGTTAAATGGCATGCCTCATTTCAAGCTGCTTGGGAACATTTACATTACACCCAGCAGTCAAATTTTGAGCCACAACCCAGGATCCAGGGTAATCAAGGTGAACTTGATTCAGTCACACAGTGTAAAACCCTGCTGTGAGACTTAAGTGCCCTGTTTAATCAGGATTCATAACTGCAAACCTCTCCTTCAGTCACATGGCTACATTAGCTATTTCCCATAAAGCTCATCTGTTCGAGAAGAAATCTCCCTGTTCTTTCAGGTGCCAGTGCAGTTGTTATCAGCACTTGGTCAAGACATGGGGAAACAGATTTAAATGACTTCTGTGCCTCAGCTGTCTTGAACCCTTGTTTTCCAAAACAGTGGCCTAGATATTCTAGATGAAGTCTTTCAGTCTTCTGCTACTGCAATTCCCCTTTTGTTGGTATGTCTTAAGGGCTTTAGGTCCTTAGAGGGTAAGCACAGCTAAGCAGGAAAACTGAGAACTCAATTGTGCCACACTCACTTCCTTTTCTGTGCACCTAAGAGTAGCAATTCTTACTAAAGAACATGACTGGCCTAAGTCCAAATGGTAGTTGGAACAACAGGGCATTTTGGAGCTCATAAGCCCATCCTGAACTTCTGTAACAACCACAATAATTTGAGCTCCTGAAAAGGAAACCTTTAGCCTAAAGATTTCATCACCATATATTCTTAATTTGAACCTCAAGTAAATGTTACCTACAGAACAGAATGAAAACATATTTATGATGAAGTGTTTAACTTACTGAGCTTTTAGCTTTTCTGCAGTTCTTATGAATTCAACTTTCTTAGCTCGTTCAGCTTTCATCTTCCAGCTCTGAAATTGTCGGCCAGCACCTGCAGTACTGGAACAGCTCTCAGTCTGTAGATAACAAAATCAACTGTTATTTACAACCAATTTTTTTTAAAATTTTTTTTTTTTAATGCTCGTTGGTTACTTTCAAGCAGACAACACCACAGCGCCGAGTTCGGTTTTCTACCGGCGCGATTCAAGTAATTTTAAGCGGCACGGGCACGAAACTGGAGTGAGGAGCGACACGCCCGCACACGCAAATGCACTGTTCAACAGAGAAACGCCAGTTCCGCCACTCCGGCGGGCTGTCCCAGGGCTGCGGTCCCGCGGCCGGCCCCACACGCCCGCGCAGCCCCGGGGCTCCTCCGGGAGGCTCGGCCCGGCCGGCCCCTCATGCCGGCGGCCTTTACCTGCAGCCGCCCGGCCGCCGCCGCCAGCGCCGTGGCCAGCGCGGCCATGTTGCCGCCGGCCCGCTGAGGGGAGGGGCGGCCGCGCCTCTCGCCGACTCCATTTAACTCTTTTATTTCCCTTCATCTGTTCAGTAAGAACCCTGGTTTCTCTTACGTCGGGATTCAAGGGTTTGTAGTGATTACTTCCTTCAGGAAAACCGGGATATACCCTCATTTTCCTGTCACAATCTAAAGAGTTCTCAAGATCTTGTTTCTTGCTCATGTATACGAATCAAACTTTCAAATGAGTTGCCAGTTTCTGTGGAACAGAAATAATCATTCATGCAGTGGCTTTACTCCTAAAGAGATTTTTTGGAACCGGTGTTTTCCCAGCTGCAGGACACAAACGCATCCACAGATGCTGCCCGAAGGGAAATGCTGAAGACATTTTATTGCCTGATTGATGTTTTTAACAGCACTTTCCAGATACATTTTTCCTCTTTGTATTTTATGACTATACTTATTCTCTTTGTATTTGCTGAATAGGAATTAAGAAGTAAAGGAGAACATTTCAAAACTTGAAAATAGTCTTCAGCATAAAATAAAGAGGGTTGTTCTCACAGATGGCTACCTGAAAGGCTTGTAAAAGTATTCTCTTCACAGCAGTGTTTCAGAGTCTCCTTTGTCTTGGCCTTCACTATTGGGTGCAAGAGAAAAAAGTAAGTTGTGTTAGCATTTGCTTTCTCTTGGTGGCTGTCAGCCCTGCCAAGTTTCCTGTTACTGTGAGCAGCAAACTGGTCACTGGTCGGGGACTGCTCCACAGCAAGCACCTGTTTTCAGAAAGGGCTTTAATAAGGTGTCTCCACTTATGGTGTAACTCAGGTGCTGTTCAGTAGTTCGCCAGTTTCTGGACGGTCAATCTCTATGACTGTTTTACTTTACTTGTGAGTTACTCAGAATCCTGAGGACTTTACACAGTTGTTCTGGAAACCATATGCAGGGACATTTCAGGTATCAGAGTGTAGTTAGACTTGGTTACTTCTGGCTTTGGGCACCAGGGATTTGGACAACAAGTTGTGATGCTGGTATAAAGATGAACCTTGGCTTTCAGCTGTGCCAGGACATTACTTCATTCCCTCTACAGAGCAGAACTCATTTCAGCCAGGCTATGCCTGCAGTGGGTTGACCTTGACTGGGCACCAGGACTCCACAAAGATGCTCCATCACTTGCTCTGCTCAGCAGGACAGGGGAAGAAAATGAGATGAAAAACTCATTGGTTGAGATCAAGGCAAAGGCCACACTGGGAAGCAAAAGGATTTATTCCCTAATTGCTCTTAGCAGGTGATGTCCAGCCACTTCCTGGGAATATGGCCCCAGTACATGTAGCAGTTGCTTTAGAAGACAAACACCTTAATAAAAAAATTCACCACCCCTTAGCTTTTATTTTTACAACATCACATGGTATGGAATGTCCCTTTGGTCAGTTTGGGCCAGCTGTCCCAGCTGTGTCTCCCCTCCCAACCTCTTGCACGCTCCATGCCTGGTGGCCTTTGTGGGAGGTGTTGGAGACAGCCCTGATTCCACCTGAGTGTGCCCGGATGACCACACTGCTCAGCAGGAGCCCAGCACTGGAGCACTCTCAGCTGTTTTTGCTACAAACACAAAGCACAGCTGTTTGCAGACTGCAACAGGGAATGTTCACTCTAGCTCAGCCAGACCAAATACAATGCCACGACTCTTGGATGGCCTCTTTGCCAAACAGGTAAACAGGTAATCTGAATCCAGAAGCAACAATCTAGATAATTACATAATTTCCTTCTGACCTCTACCGCATTCTTTGTCAGCTTAGTTTGGTGTTTGAAGTCAACAAATCCCTGACTTCTCTGTGTGTTTTGCTTCATGAAATCTTTGAAGATTTGGCACAAGAATAAGGCATGGACATACAGCAAGAAAAAATTAAAGCTCTCAACATTTAAAGGAATGGAGTATACATAGAACAGGAAAAAAAGCTGTTAACGTGGAAGATGCAGTGCCAGCAATCAAAGAATTGATCATGGTCACCTTATTTATGGCAGAGGCCTCATATGTCACAGCATTGGTTCGGCAATATCTGACATTTTCTGAAATCCTTCAAGCCAAATAGAGAAACAGGACTGCACCAGAACTTAATATTCCTATCTGTAAGATCCTTGAGGAAACGAGCTATTTCACCACAAGATATAAGCATCCCCAGAAGAAACACTTTTCTGAGTAGATGTTTCTCTTCAGAGTGCCTTTTTTTTTTTCATTTATATTGGTGACTTATTTCTGAGACCTCAACAGGAATGCATAAGGGCAGTTGTAAAGTACCAAGCAGAAAAAACAGACATGGTAACAGAAGCAAACTGGACTTAGTTTAAAAGAGGAAGAGTAAATTAATTATCAGAAGAAATCAAAGTCTTTAACCCTCTGAGTGGAACTATCCATCTGTGAAGGCATTCATAAAATTGTCTACTTATCCCACACCATAAAAGCACCCTGTTGCTGCTACCCTGGGCTTTCCCTGTATTTTTATTTTTAGAAATGGTGTGTCCACTCTAGCCTATTCTCAGACTTGCAAGTCAGAGGTAAACAAACTCAGGACATGAGTCAGAATAATAGTTAAAGAATAAATAAAATGGAGATAAATGCTGAAAAAAAGCTATTGCAGGTACATGGGTGATATGTACTTATTCTGGGCAACTTTAATAATGGACTGGGGGCATGGGGTGGATAAGCAGAGTATGGAGGACAGCTGATAGGTGCACCTGCAGGAAGTGCAGTAGTGCAAATGTAAGCAAGGATCAAGGTTCTGCACTATGAAGGCAGGCTGCTTTCATCTCTTTAGCTTTTGTCCACCAGGTGTCATCTGAGAAGCACATGATAGCTACTAAAGGCTTTGTTTTTTTTTTTTTTTTTTTAAGTAACCAACAGCAAGCTTTTAGTGTCTGTAGATAGCAGGGCCTGCATTGAGCCCTTTGGCTGTCTCTATCTCTCTTTAGGGGATTATCTGGCCCCATACTGATACCACGAGCTCCCCATTTATTTGATGAGGATTGAGAGGTCATCACTTTTTCCTGTGACTCCTGAGTTGGAGTGCTGGCAGACCTGACAGCCTGGACACAGACATGTTTGCGGCTCTGCAGCTGCAGCCCAGTGTCAGTGTCCCCAGTACCTTCTCCTGCCAGTGCCTAACTTGCCCCTGAAGTCAAGGAGCTCCAGACTAGACAATGGCATTATACGATTCGTTTTCTGTACCCGAGATGCGTGCCTATTCCACTCACCCCAACTCATTTTCGCATAAAGCCCCTCCCCTCGCCTCCCCTCCCCAAAGTACCACCCTTCTTAGATCTGGCAAGCAGAGGACAGAAATGTGCTCTGGCAAAATTACAGAAGATTTTAGTCTTGGCCAAACCTCAACACAGCAGAAAGTTGGATGCTGTCCCTGGTACACATTTGTACATTCAATCAACAACCTTAGCAGCTGCCTGTGTTGGGAACTGGCAGACTGTATAGGTCACACTACTACATCAGTCATGCTGGGGCTCTAAGACCTTACTCAGCAGCTGTCTCTGCCACTTTTTCATCACGAGTTTTTAATTTATCAGCTCCTATACTGCTTTTCTGTAACTGTTCATTAATGCAATCAAGTGTGATTGACTTTCTTACGGCCTTTCGTTGCCCTTTTCTGCAGCTTCTGCAAAAAACTGGCTGCCTAGTTTGGGCTGTTGGGAGCTTTTCTTCCTCCTGTGACCTAAAGGCCAAGAGTTGACTAACTCAAGCCACACTCAGCAGCACTCCAAAGACCTCAAATACATCAGAGGCAAACAAATGAGAATGCGTTACCAATGTAATGAAGGTTCTCTAGGGAAGTGTGTGCTGCTGTAAAGAGAGAGGGTTCCTGGGTGCCTGAAGAAAATGGTTGGCTGGCAAAGATGACCTGTACTGGGTGCAAGTACAAGGATAGCGGTTCACAAAAGCAAATCTGACCTACACAAATAAAGAGAATCACCTAGTCTGTCACAAGTGTGCTGCCTAGCACTGCTGCAACTGGAAGCGTTCAAGAGTTTTGGCACTGCATTCCTAACTGGCACATTAAAACCCTTAATTTTTATGACTACTTTTATTTTTCTCAGTTCTGATCCCTACCAGCTTGCTATGGTAGCTATGAGAGTTAAGTGATTAAATTAGTGATCAGAATTAGAAGGTGCAATTTAGAATGCTGTACTTCTACATTTTTTCTTTGTAGTTACCCTCAGTCCTTATGCTTAAGCAGCTGAAAGAGCATGTGTGTGACTTGGGACTGTAACTGCACAACCAGCACAGCAACACACATATGTCAATCACAGTCACAGTTTTCACCTCCATTATTCTGGATATATGGCTGAAAGATTCAAGACACACTCACTGCTATTTAAGGTGTCTTTGTGGTTTGAAAAGGGAACACATAAGCACAAAGTCCATTTACAGCAAAAAAACCCCTAATATGGCCCAAATTCTGATTAAAAAATAAACTTGAAATAAGGACAACATTTACTATTTTCATGGCCACCATAAGGCTACGTCAGTTTCACAGATTATTCCAGATTTCAGTAGCACAGAGTTAAACATTGTGGTTTTCACAGATTTACTCTTGCAATGAAAACAAGCAGTTTGCTGGCAGGTTTTATTCACATTCACTGAGTTTTATTTGACCCTTCATTTATCAAAGAGAAGCACTATCCAGACCGTATTAAATATTGCCTCTAATTTTATACCTGGCCTCAGAACAGTTTGCTGGAAAACGTGACAGTACATGTGCAAGAATATACCAGTCGGTGCCAATATTAAGTCAAGTAAGTGTTTGCAGAAAAGACGTGGTAGAATTTTGTGGGTGTTAGATAGGATCTTGGTACTGTTTTAGAGGAAGAGATTTAGTGAAGACCCTAAACATATTGTCTGTTCCCTTGACCATCTTTCGTGGTCTCTCTCTTGTGAAGTATACATTCTCAAAGTCATGTGATGCTGGGATAAGTACTCCTGGTTTCTGTCCTGATAATGTCCCAGTGAAGTCAGTAGGAATGTTGCTGTATGAACAAGTTGACACAAACAGTCAAGCTTGATGCTTTTGATAAGGTTTTAGATAGGTTTTTCAACCCCAAATACTACAGAAGCAGCACTGACAAGCAGTGAGATAGGAAACAGAGCTCAGGAGGCTTTAAAGGCCTTCATTTAAGGTATTGTCTTAATTTGTAATTTTCCTTGATTTTAAAACAGTACTTAGAGCAAGAAGACATCCAGTAGAAAAACTTAAAAGTGGAAACAGATAGGCAACAGGGCAAGGAGAGAGACCACCTCTTACACATGCAGGGACTGATCTGGTAGCCTGCTGCCATTCCCACAAAACTGTGCCTGTAGCAGTACCTTTTGGTGCCTCATGATACCGGTCCTGTGGTTCCCAGCATAGCCCCAGGAAGCTGACACTGTAATAACAACCTGACAAATACTCTGTGTCAATGATTTGCAGATGTGTTTGAAGACAATGATCTCTTCTTACATATTTAGCCAACAAGAAGCATAAAGTGACATAGACTTTTTTTTCTCTGGTATTGCTACTCCTGCATAGCTACCTTAGAAGGATCTGCATAGCTGTTTTTGGTTCCTATCTGCAGTAGACAGGAATCAGAAAATGTTTGAAATTAGCAAAAAAGCGAAAATAGATCCAAGGAACATTAGTTTTAATTGTCTGTTGGAAACCATCAGTATCACGTAAGGGTTGTGCTAACAGGGGTTGAAAACTGTATAATTAGTAAGTAATTCACAGCCAAACTGAGGTCATTAACTACGTTTTTGTGATTTTTATTCTTTCCTATTCGTGTTTTTCACTTTTCTTGAGATATCAGAGTTTTGTCCCTTTTAAAGCAGAAAATGAAAGCGGAGCATTTTTGATTAGTTCCTGCCTGTTGGCAGAACTGCAAAATATCAAGCTGTTTTCAGTGAAAATGAATGGGCTATCAAGATGTATGAAACACCATCACTTGCATCTAAGTGAAGAAAATCTTTACATGCATAATGTGATATCAAATATGCAAGGTGCTGGAGACGGCTGGAGTGAAATAGCTCACAGTGGAGACATAGTGATGCAGTGAGTCTGGAACAGTGACAGGGATTCAGAGGATGTCACTCCTGCCCCCAGCACAGCTGCTCAGGGGGCTGAGGCAGGTCACAGAGGCACCACTCAGCCCTGCACTGGAACATGCACTCCAGTGTGTAGTGCTTGGGAGCTTGTGTGGATGGTGTTGAGGAACTATCACGCACACAGGAATGACTGTATTGAGAATTGCATGTCAGCATTTGTTTAACTGTTCACTTTGCAGCACACAAGACCAAATAAAAATCACATCTGCATTTGCACTGGGCCTGCTGCTAGACACAACTGTAAAATACATGATTTAGGAAAAAACCCATGCAAACATATGTAGAGTGTTTGTATAGTATGCTATCCTTGCTAACAAGGACTGCAAGCCTGGAGGTCACAGTGGCCTTTAGTTAGATAATCCTGTCAGGACCAGAAATATATTTTGTTGGACAAAAACAGCGCTGGTGGGCACTACAGAGAAAGTGAGGGACACATGCTTGATTTCTCCTCAAACAAGCTCTTGTACCAGGCTGAGCCATGCTTCAGGCACTGATAAGGAAATGCTGTAAGTCATACAATGAGATTTTTTTCCTTAATGAAGTCTTTAAAAAAGAGTAATGCTGCTGATTACACGTCTGAGAGAAAATAGCCTGCATGAGGAAGGTGAGAGGCTTGACTATATGTTACAGAACTTTCTGGCAGATTGGGAAAAAAATACGTAATGCAGTATATTTCATAGTTACAGATTGTTAGTAGGGGAATTTGCAGACAGCCTGGGATAATTAGATGTTTTTAGCTGTGTATTGCCTAAAATCTAAAGGTCAGGATGAGATTACAAGTGCTTTTAATTCTGGTAAGAGTAGTATGCTCACAAAGCCAGCTGCCAAATGGGTGGTTTTTGGTGTAGGCTGTTCTGTAGAATTGCTAAAAATGACATCCACAGGTTTCCACTTCTTCCTGTGTTCCTGTAATCATAGGCACCATCTACTTCCCACATAAATCTTCACAGGATACTTCCGAGCTCCACTCAGATGAGTTACACCCAGAGCCAAGGCAGCACAAAAGGTTGTTTAAAGCCACTTTTGCCCTTGCCACTTCCCTCCTTGCCTTCTGGCTGAGTGGTCACTTCAGTACCCACAGGATAGGGAACCAAAAATGAGCAGTAGGATGCCAGGACTTTTCCCTTGTCAGAAGGCACACTTCTGTAAATTGATGAATACACACTGTCAGTGCCAGATAAATAAACAAATAGCAGTTATTACAAAAGCCAAAGAAAAGACAGATGTGCACCCTTTACAGATATTTAGCTGAAGCTGTGTTGAGAGAGCTATTAAACCCCTGAGCATACAACAGTCCATTTGGAAGCATATTCTAGATTGGTACATGATAACGCTGGAAAACATCCCTCAAGTTCAACATTCCCCTTGGAAACTATTTCACTGAGAAATTCCACCATTAAGCAAAATGTTATATGCTCTGACAGAACTTCTCAGGCAAATTGCTCCATTTCCAAGTGAAGTTCATCTTTCTTTTTTTCCTCCTGTGTCATTTTGTTTATTGGAGAATTCCAGTAGGACTGATACACTGTCTCTCCTTCTGACATCTGTCAAGAGCTATTTCCATTATGCTTTCTTTTAGGGAGAGCAGATCTGGATCCTGACCATTCTTGCTAGTCAGATTACAAAATCAGAGCATGCCACTCTCATGAGAACCTTTAGTATCTCAATTGCATCCTGCAACGCTGAGGATAATAAAAGTTTATGACAAGGTACTGTGAGTTATCTGACGCCTGCTGTGCATAAGAGGAATTGTCCTTTCTTTTTTTCTGCCTCTATTGACCTTTTCAGGTTTTTCTTTGCAAACTGGCGGGGTTTTGTCACAGCAATACACAGAGCACTCAAATGAGTACCATTTGCTAGGACTCAGGGACATGAGCTGAGGCACGCTCCTGCTCTGACAATGCTGATGTAATGTGATTTGAAGAGTTCCCCTGCTTGGAGAACTGTACTGCAGTGAGATGCATGGCTTTAGCGTGATCTTTGTGTTGGAGGCCTCTATTAACACATCAGCATATACACACTAACATTTCACTACCTCTTCCAAACAAAAGCAATCCTTCTAACACTCTGCTTTTGTGCCTGTGGCACTAGATCCTGCTGTGCATTAAAGGTCACTTTGAGTCGTTTTCCAAAGCTAGCTAAAATGGCCCAGAAGGACTTTCCCAATGCACCCATGTCCCAGGTGGCAAAGAGCTGACGTGTTTTCTATTCCATTCCCCAGCTGAGCGCTCTGGGCCCACAGCCAGGGTCGAAGCTTGTTCCGAATAGGAGGTCACATACCTGGAAAGGGCTGAGTTTGATGGGGATCTGGGACAATGAGTTCCCACCATGGGATACATGGTTTACCTGCAGACCAGCGTCTGTGGTTCTCCCTTCCATCCTGCCCTCAGTCTCCTCCTGGTTGCAATCAATGTGATGTGAGTGTCTGACCGCCAGATTATGTTTCACATCACAACTGCTCCCATCGTGTTTGCACTTACGCAGGTTCCTGCAAGGGTGAAGGGACAGGCACAGTCCACAGCCATGAAGTCAAAAGGAAATGCTGGGCCTTTCAAATCTGACTATTACGTGTCATGTCTCAACTTACTCCCAGGAATATACAAATGAGAAGTGACCAAAATGTATTTTCACCCTTTCATTTCATACAGCTTTTACATAGCTTGGCTTTTATCCGATGAGATTATACTCGGGTGGATGAAGAGGCGGATGCTGACAGAGCCCTCTCTAGCACTGCTGCTGGACCATCTGCAGGAAATAAGAGTGGCTTCTTGGCTGTGGAGACACCCATTCAGACTGAGCCTGTGCCTGTCAGCTCTGTCATGTCACATGTAGTGTCTATTGGTGTCAAATCCTAAGCCCAGTGTCAAATCCTAAGCCAAGTGCCAAATCCTGTAACCAGGTACATGCATAGATAGCTTGACATGATTGAGTAGGTCTCCTATAAAACAAATATTTGTGGTTGCAGATTCCAAGGTACTGAGGAATATGTTACACAATCCCCATGCCAGTACTGATTCGTAGCCTCAGGACATATTCTTGTGGGAATCTACTGATACGTATGTGTGTTCTGGTTTTAAACACTTCCAAAAATAAGCTTAACTGTATTCCTTGTCTAACAGCTCTATCTTATCTCTCTTTAAAGTATGTCTTCAAAATGTTTTCTTATTTTGCTATGTCTAGTTTGCCAGAAAGGTTGAAGTGATCTTTGTAAAGGTCACAGAAGAGCAAGGAAATGAAAAGAACTTCTAGGACCACAATCAGCAATTAGAGGAAAGAACAATGGCAAGGGAATGAACAGGTGCTTTTCAACCCCAGTGCAACTCCTGAGACTTAATGCACAGGAATTAATATTAATCCAAAACACAAACATCAAATTCTTCCAGATGCTTTTAATTTATAATAGCAACGCTTTGAAAATTTCAATCATAGTGTGCTTTTTAGTGGGTCAGGCCATGGCACTCCATAGGCGCTTTTTAGTAAGTCAGGCCATGGTACTCCATAGGCACTTTTTCTGAGTTAGGCCCCATCTGACCAAAAAAATGTTGCATAAAACACTGTGTCCAGAAGAAAATGCGATACAAAATTGTACAGAATGACTAAACCCCAGACCTATGCCTGAGATGTCTAAGCATTTCTCCTCATGTGTGGAAAGCTTTCTGTGGGATGCACCTGAGATGGCATCTGCTGTCAGAGCTCACCAAAAAGTGTAAACAGTAAATGCCATTTTCTCTCATGCTCCAGTCCTGAGGACAATTTCATTCCAACTGCACACTTGTTTGCCATCTGCTGGGTGTTGACGGGGAGGCATGAATGGTGCCTGTGCAGTTCCCTCATGCTGGCCTGGTTTGGGGCAGCCCTGCACACAGATGGTGTGGTGACAAGACTGCTGGGTGCCCAGAGATGGACGTCCTGAATGTTCAGATGTATTTCCTGTGCCAGATTGTAAAAGAATGCTGAAAAGACTCAACCTGCCCCCCCCCCCCCAAACCCCCCAAAACCCCCAAACAAGGAAACAACAAAAAAACCCCTCCCTTCCCCACAGTATCTGTGTATGTACCTAAATAGTGGCAGTAACCTCTGTCTTTACAAACATCTCTGTGCGTTATACTCACCTACATTTCAGTGTGTTACACTGTTTTACAAAACTGGCCTGCTACTTAAAGTAAGACATAATTAAATTTAAATACCTTTCATTATGGTGATTAAGGACCATTGGGAAGTAAAATCTTGTATTTTACTTGAAATAGAAGTATTCACTGTTTCCTTGAATAATGCAGACAGTGCCCACTGAGTCTCAGATATACTGTGCTATGCTAATAGTGTATGAGGATCAAATTTCTTTCTCTTAAACAATTAATACCTTATCCCTACAGAAATACAGTTTCTAAGTTGATTTGGACACACTGCCATGCACAAGTCTTTTGAAAATCTCTGTTAATCTGGGGTTAAATCATTTAAATCCGCTGTCATTTCTACGGAAACCAGTACCAGGGGGGATAGATCCACCTTAGGCTCTTTTGTTCCAAAGCGGAATGCTCTCCATTTGGACTAAATCAGATGTTCCCCTGATTATAAAGACTAGCAAGTGTAAAGTGATAAATTTCACTGCATATGCATTAGTAACCCCAGTGGATATAACTGAAAACCTGGTTTAAAGAAGTTATCATTTTCATTTGAAATCACTGAGCAAAAGCCAGTTGTCTAAAAGCCAGAGATGGGTCAGTATTACAAATTTAATGCATTGATTGCAGAACTGCTCCAGAAAGCTGTAGTAGTCTGAAAATATTAATGACATAGCCAGAAACCATGCAGTAAACACTTTTGGTTCTTGTTGAATTAAGGAGCTGAACTGCTGTTATTTTCATAATTGTCTAAATTGTTAGCAGACCAGAGGTTAGTGGTGTTTATGTTTTGAATACAATGCAATCCAACATAAAGATTAACATAAAAAATCTTAACTGAAAAAAGTCTTCACTGTCTTTTGGGAAACAAAAATAAGTTGATACAGAAAAATATATAATTAATTTTTGTATTGATACAGAAATGAATCAAATAATATGTTGAATTGGTCCTACAGAATGCATGCTCACTTTTGAAAGTTTTATGCGCAATCCAGAAATGTACAGGCCTCTGACTCTGGATGATAATGGTAAAAGTTTGATTTCTAAATACATTGTAAAGTTCTGTCTGTGGACAAGTAAGAATGTAACACCTGGACTATTACAATGTGAATTAGAAAGAGAAACATTAAACCTGCTGTCCAAGTTGTCTGCTTCTTTAGTCTTAAGGGCATTTTCATTTTTCTTGCCTTTTGTCAGTATATTAAAGGTCTTCCAGAAATTTATCTTGCAGAAAAATGTTAGCAGCCTTTCACAATCCCTAAACAAAATCAATATGTTGCTATAATGTCTGCTCTAAAGTGCATCAAACATCACAATGCTTGAGCAGGAGTTCAAATGATCTAAATAAATATACAGACCTCTGTTTTCTGGCTTTTCTTTTGTTTTTACTCTTGCAGTTTAAAGGTAGACTAACATAAATTTAAACATACACTAAAATGTTAGATGCATTAGGTGACTTAATATCAGAAGTTAATGTCCCAATGAACATGACATTAGGGTCACAGGAGGCAGTTCACAGGAGAAGACAAACCCCTCCTTCTGCTGTGGCGTGTGGCAAATTCCTCGGTGGTAATGGATGAGCTTCTGAGGGGCAACCTGGGAGGGAAACAAGAAAGGCAAAGGCTGCTGGAAAACCACAGCCACGGCTCACAAGAGAATAACCCCCCTGCAGCAGGGTGCCCACCATCACCTGGAGGCTCCCATTGGGACAAATCCAGAGGCTGCCTCCAGAGGCTGCTGAAGGGCTGAAGTGTTGCAGTTGTGGTGGAAATCTGCTTTTGGGATGGTGACCACCTGGACACACACGGCTGTCCCAAAATAGCTTCCAAAGGTGATGAACAGACTGCACACCTCCCAAGCACACGTGTTTGCCGGGGTCCCCTGTCAGGCATCTGACAGATATTTGCAGAAAAGGACTCTGTTGTTGTTCTCTGCACCATATAGCTCTTGCTATGAATGATATCTTCTAAATTTAGCTTTTTGAGTTCTTTAACAGAAAAAGATTTAGCTTTTATCTTACCTGGTGTTTTTCTATTTTACTTTGCCAGCAGAGGACAAGCCTGTTAGATGTTAGAGGACAAACCTGACCTAAGTAAAGTATAAATTTCTTACGGCAAATAAAAAAGGTCATTAGTTTAACATGGATAATTTTTATTTCTTTTAATTGAGTGCAGTTCACAGCAGACATAAAATTACTTACTTCAGGTCAATCTTTCTGCTCACTTAGGAAGCTGCAAATGTTCCAAGTATCTTCCTCCATCTTGACCAAGCAATATCAGAGTTTTAATTTTTGGGTATATATTCAGCTTCTCTTGTCTTACCAGCATTGTCTGCGTGTAGTGGGATAACTCTGATTTAATCAGCACCTCTTCTGGCTGGTGTTCTCCTGTTGACTTTAAAACAGCTGATCTAGTAGATCCAGCTAGAAACTGCAATAAAGGGCTCTTCTACCTACAGCAGTACATCTGCAGCAGAATGTGCTACAGACAAGCACAGATCTGCCAGGAATCCTATGTAAAGACCCAGCTGCTGAAGCCTGAAGTGTTACAGTAATTTTACTTTCCTTCTGGTTAGTTAGAGCTAGTTTAATGTTCTGGGGAATGAATAGACTGCTGCCACAAAGAGAGCTGGTGATTATACAGGCAGATGCCATGTCAATGAGACAAAAAGAGCTATTTAAGTGGTGCTTCAAATGTTGTGACATGGGAGAATATGCAGGAAGGCCTGATCCAACACCCTCTGGACTCAGGGATGGTCCTTTCATGGCTTTACTGAAACAGAGCCTTGGGTACAAGTAAAAGCTGGAAAGTGTTTGAAAACATTACTTTGACAAACAACAATAATGATATAATCCCTTCTTTCTCATTGGAGGCTTTCCTTTATACAATTGTGACTTCACTGCTCACTAAATGTACCTGTGATTTTGCATTTATTCTGTGCAAATAAATTCATGGGACCTTACTGGAAATATGTGTATGAGCTTTAGACCTGCCCATACAAAGACTGAGCAAAAGCCTGAGCAAAAGCTAGGGTTTGTAAAGCCACTTGAAATGAAAGATATTTGCAAATGCAAATTAATATTATTATGGTAATTTCTTTCCTGATCATGCATGATACTTTTTAATCTTAGAAAATTTCACTTCTTCATAAAAAGTATGTAGATACCACGTTTATTAGAATAGGAGAAGACAGTATAAATATAAATGAAGTTTTCTTTCAGATACCTGTACCTGAATGCAAAACAGCGTGCAGTTCTGTCCTGTTCTCATTGGGAGGACACTGTAAAATGAACCTGAAAATACTTGGCAATAAATCTGCAATTGTTAGGAGTATAACTGCATTAGAACTTTAGTCTTGCAACATTTCTGAATGTTGACACCTCTTTAGAAGGGCATTTTCATGACATAGCTTTGAAATGACACACAGGCAAGCCAAGAGTGCTACAGACACAGTCTCACCTGTTACAGCTGCCTGTGAGGCTCCAGACTGTGCTGGAATGCCTCTTTGATAATAAAGGATCACCATCTAACTACTTAGAAGACATACATACTGTGTTTCCAATACACCTTTAATACCGTGTAAGTACCATGAAATTACTGCCTGCCACGGAAAAAGTCACAGAGGTAGAAAGAAGTCATCTTCTGAAAGTTCTGAAATTTCCTGAGTCACCAGTTTCTGACGTTTCTGAAATGGTAGGGAAGCTGTAGGAGCAGGCTGGCCGTTTGCTCTGCCCAGAGGTTGTGACTGCATGGCTGGCAGAGGGCTGGCAGTGCACAGTTTGCCCCTGAGAGCCCACGGGTCATACCCATGAGAGCAAGTTGTCAGGTACTGCCCTGCAATTTTGCCTGTACCTGTTCTGAACAGGCTTACAGCACCATCAAGGACATTTCACAGGCCTACCCAGGGTGGCTACATATTTACTCATCGCTAGATATATCTATTTTGCACAGCAAAAGGGAAGAACTAAAAACTAATTTTCTGAGAAAAGAAACATCCTCGGCCAATGGGGAAACCATGGACACTTGCTGCAAGAGAAAATCCGAAGCATGTATTTAGTGTTTATATGTTTTCCTATATCTCCGTCCAGAAGAGGACTTCTTCTAAAACAGTGTAGGAGTTGCTGAGTGTGTCTTGGGCCAGATTGAAAGGCTGATATTCTTATCTGGCAAAAGGAAAGGTGGTTAGAAGTCTCACGGGAAGGTTCTTGCAGGAATTTGTGCACCACAGAACTGTAGACTTCGCCAGTAAAATACATAACAGGCAAATGTGATTGAATGCTGGGGGTGAATGTATACTCTAGTAGGCCTAGAAGGTTAATTATCAGTAGGAGTGTTATTAGTGATGTTAGGATTAAAAATCATTTGTGTCCTCCCTTGTTTAGTGGGATCATTACTGTTTTGTAATTCAGTGGAAGAATTGTAGTTGGAGGGTGGAAAGGTGTTTGGCAGTTCACCGGTTGTCATCGGTGTTGTGGGAAGTAGTAGGGCAGGAAATATTACTGAAAGAAGGATTAGGGGGATTCCTAAAAGGGATGGGTTTGTGAATTGTTCAAAGTTCATGGTCAGGTTCAAGGGGTATTTTTTGTTGTTGTGAGGGTTTTGTTAGAGGGGGAATTGTTAGGGGTGAATGATGGGAGTTTGGGTTGAATGATTAATGAGAAGGTCAGTCATGCTGTTAATAGAATGAACAGACCAGCTAGGAAAGCCCACATGAGGTGAATATGTGTGTGTGCAGCTATGTATTACACATTCAGCCAGTGTCAGTTCCTTTTTCATGGGGATCCAGTTTTGTATTGATTTTTTCCAGGATCTCTTATTTTGTGGTATTACTATCATTATGTGCTATTATTGTTACCAATATGGTTGCATTATTAGGACTATGGTATTCTTATTACAGGGCAATATTCCAACACCTGATATTTAGTAAACCATAGGTGCATTTATGGTCTAAGACAGGAACACATGCAGCTAATCAATATGCTCCCTGCAGACCTGCTACTGTACGCTTCCTGCTCTGAAGCCAAAATGGGGGGGACCATGGAGTCCAAATGAAGATGCTCTTGATTGAGTCCTGATTTTGTTTACATCACACATGCATTCCTTTTTTATGCATATAAAAGGCAGGACAGAAGAAAGTCCTGCAATTTGTCAGGTGAGAGAATAAAATACCATTAGGATACAAAGCCCAGCTTTGCGGAAAACGAGCTTTGCGTCAGTACAAAAACATGTTTATCAGATAGAATGTTCACCCACAAGCATCATTGCTCAATTTACCTCGCTTTGATCATATCACATCATTTATCAAGCTTATCTAGTGAGTAAAACAAGTGGTTGACATAAAGTATTGCCCAAGCAGAAAATGAACTGCAGTTAGTTATCAGGGAACACAAGTAAGTTACTGGATTTGTTCATATCAGCTTAAAGCAAAATAAATTATCTACATTTAATTCCTTGTGTGGAAACCTGACAGAGTCCATATCAAATTCAAATTAAGAGACACAGTTTTATTTAAAATCACAAATCATTGCAAACATAGACATAAATAAAGAAAAATAAGCTCCGGATCACATACTCTAGTGACTAAGCACTATAGATTACATGTTTTCTATACTTCAAGATTCAAAAAAAGTGGTTGTTGGAAAGAAAGTCAGCAGTGTGGAGGGAAGAGCCCTATATGAAGTTTTTTGAGCACTCAAAAGTTACAGGTCAGTTTGATTTTGAACCCACAATAGTGCTATCTTACTGAATTTGGTGCCATTTGATTTAGCTGGCTATGATTTACTCTTTCAGCTGTTTTCTCATTCATAGACATCAATATGTGGCTTGGGTGACCCATTGCAATGTCTCACTTTTAATTGTTTTTTCTAGTTTAGCTCGATTGTGAGTGTTTCCTTGCTTTATTTTATCACAAGGGATTTAAAAGTCATCAGAAGAGGGGTTGAAAAGCACCTGGATTTCTATGGAGTTGGGGTCACGTCCAGCCAGTCCCTTACAGAGCTTAGAGAAGAACCCCAACTCCTTTCATGCCACAGCCATTGGGCCTTAGGACTTAAGACAGTCACCATCCTGACTTCTCAAAGGTCATGAAGCTCCTGGGTTTTCTGTGTTCTCCCAAAAAAGTGTTAAGGTTTCCTATCCAGGATACACATTGCAAAACTCAGGGATCAAAATTATGCTGGGCCAATTTTGCTTTCTGCTCATTCCAGGGTAGGTCTCACCCCAACCACAATGTAGATAAGACTGATGGTCTCTGTCCATTATGGATGCTAGCAGGGCCATCTGGGGACTATTTCAGCAGCTTCTGGGAAGAACTCTCTCTGCAGGGAGCAAGAATGATGAGGCAAGGGCAGTGATGAGCTCTTTTTATTGGAGGTGCCACATTGCTGTGGGTGACACTGCTGAGCCAGGGTGGAGCAGCCACAGTGCAGAGTGGTGCCCTACATGTGTTTACATTTTTCATGCCAGATTTCTTACTGTGCATGAATCACTTTTCAGTGGTTTGGCCTACTGAAAGAAATCAAAGGTCCTAATTTTCTCCCAGGGCAGGATGCCTCTTAACATTAGTACTGCTGCTGCAGATTCCTGTTTGGTTTATATGACAAGCTGCTCTCTTAAATGTACCAAGGACAGAAAGTTTAGAAATTCAAGAAGTCCCTAGCAAAAAAATCCTCCTTCCTTGTTCTTCAGTGTATACTCAAGAAATAAATGGGACACAGACTTGGGAAGAGAACCCATGTTACAACCACCTGGCTTCTTTGGTGAAGAAAGCTGCTCCATTCCCAGCAGTCCAGGCTAGTGCAGTTTGCCCCCCACAGCCCCTCTCTGAAGCAATCAATTTCACTCTAGCATCAGTCCTGTGAATGTGAACAAGTTACCATGGTAGCATAGAATGGTTTGGGTTGGAAGAGACCTTAAAGATCATCTTCTTCAACCCACCTGCGATGGGCAGGGACACTTTCCACTGGACCAGGCTGGTCCAAGTTCCATCCAACCTGTCTTGGAACAATTCCAGGCATGAATTTTCTGGGCATCCTGTTCCAGTGCCTCACCTCTCTACAATACGTATCTGTTAGCTCATATAGGCAACACGCAATGCACATTCTCTACCTGTACAGTTCACAGATTTT
>QWTY01000783.1:2726-23983 GCA_008033365.1 Pseudorectes ferrugineus
GTTGGTTGGTTGGTTTTGCTTTTTAGGGATTTTTTTTCAACTGAAATGAAACAGTCTTATTTTAGGAGAAGATCTAATTAGAAAATTCAAGAATCATAGATGATAAACTTCTTTCAAAGAATATTTGTTACATTCAGATTTTTAAAGTGAATTTTAAATGATGATTGACAATTTTGCATTAAATTTGCAGCCAAAGTCTAAATCTAAGTTTAGACAAACAAATTATACTTAACCTGTTGGTTCACCAACCAGGTTCACTTAGAGCAGAAAAATAATGGGAAAAAACCCAAGAAACTCTATTATTCTGCTGTTTGAGGTTCTCTGCTGGTACTGCAACTAAGGAATACAATTCATGTCCATTTTGATAGAATTCATTATGTTCACACAGCATAATCTGTACTGCCATGAACAACACTGACTTGAAACTTGACCCCCTGCTCCCCATATTACTGTACTCACAGCCAAAACTGAGTATACAAATGCTGCAGAATATGCATTCAGTTTACTTCAGTTTTTTCTAGAAATAAAAGAGATGTAGGAAAGATTCATTTAACACTTTAGGTGGGAGGGAAAACAGGAGAAAGATTTTTAAGTTCTGGAAGGTTAGAAAGATGTTCGACTAATTAGAATTAATCCAAATTTTACCAGAAAGCTTAGTAAACAATGATCCCACGTCTTGTGAAGCAATAATACTCCCAGCCCAAACGAGGAATACTTTCTCATTAAAAAAAAATTCTCCCATACAAAAACCCAGAGGGTAGTCATACTGCAGTCAGTAGCTTTGAAGTATCAGGTTCAAACTGAAGGTAGTAAGAGGACGCTGTGTAGTTGGTGCCAACAGAATTAGAATTTAACAAATGAGAATCCAAAACCACCCAATTATAAGCCAACAGAACGGAAGTCAAGTTAGAAGCCAAATGATCATCAAAAAGAATGAGAGACATGCCAAGACTGGCCAAGAGAGTCCCTTTTCCTATTTTAATCACCAGCTAGATTTGTGTTGAAGAATGAAGCCATCAGCAATTTGCTGTTGCACTAAGTCACCCAGATGCAGTTAGAACCAGAGCAGGGCGTGTGGTCAGTATGACCACAGTATGCAACAAGAGCAAACACAGAATCATCTCCTGGTAACATACTTTTCTTGTTCCTGGAGGATAAATGTTCAATGCCAGTATGCTGGAAGAAGCAACTACCTGAGACAAAGACGGGAACATTTTTTGGGGGGCAATAGTAATACATACCCATCCTGGTGAAAGTTTAGATTAAAATTAATTTTGCCAGTTTTGCTGAGTTATGAATTCTATGAATCCCTAAAATTTGCAAATCTGTGTTACCCTAAAATATCCTAGAATACGTTACTGCACAGTTCTCCTGTCTTTTGAGAACTGTTTGCCCTTTGTTTTTCTACTTTTTCTTCTAGCTGTTAGAAAGGATCACTTTCTTTACCATCTCTAAATGATTTACTTTAGGCTTGACAAAATGATCCATGCTTTCTTTCCTCTACTCATTGATGTCATAAATTAATGCTCCTACTAAGGGAGTAGGACTGTGCAGAAGTAACTTGTATATTAACAATTACACCTTATCAACTATCTCAATCATAGGTAAGTTTAAGATCACTACAGAACTTTTAAAGCCTTTTAATCTTTAACATGTTCCATTAGAAAATGGAGCACTGTGTTGGTCTTACACTTTGGAAAATTGATGCAGTAAGTATGAATAACCTACACAAGGCCACAAAGGTAAATATTATCAGCCAAGATAAAAACTCCAAAATTCAGGCATCAAGTCCTCTGTACAGACTATAGCAGTGTCTATACAGGCTATACACTATAACAGAGTGATAAATCTCATTCAGTATTTGAAAGCCTATCCCTGCAAGGAAGTTCTCCACAGAATTAAGAGTTTATCATGGTCAATTTGGCATTTCAGCTGGGATTTTTCTCTATTTTGTCCATTGTTGAGCAACATCAACACTTCAAGTGAAGTCCTTAGTGTGATAAACCGTGAGTGTGTAGTGCATGTATGTACATGTATTTGAAAAGGACAAAACAATTTCTCTTTCATTCAGTTAATATAATGGAAAACAGTTTTAAATGCTACACTGTTTCTTCTTCCAAAGTGGACCTACCACAATTTGTGATTCTATAACCAGTTTTCTATTTTTATTTACAGGACGATCTCTTGTCAGAATCTATGATGAAAACTATTATTCACATCCACTATCCTGAGAATTTTGAACCTGTAAAAACCTATGGAAAAGATAATGACAAGATCAGTTTACTAATCTGAAGAAGTTAAAACCAAAAATAATATTTGGACATGGTTCAGTGGGGAAGAACAGGATGTACTTATATTATACTGACAAAAGACTAGAGTGCAAAGATGATGTGAAATGTAGTGAAGGGGTTGGTGAGAGGAAATACAAAAAAAACCTCTCACAAGTTAGGCACAGAGACAACACTTAAACTCTAACTACCTGGCATTTAAGCAAGAAATTGTTTTCAGCTCTTTCGAGAATGTTTTCCCCATTTCATGCACAACCGAAGAGATCCCAATTTTAATACCACACATATCAATAATGCCTTCAGAGAGCAGAATGACTGGAATCCTAAGCCAAAACTATTAAATAGGAAAAGACCTGCAATGCAAATCTGCAGCTCGCAGAGAAAATCAATTTAGAAGAATGTTTAAAAAAATGAAAATAAAGGCACAGTCCTCTGGTAGGTCTGATAACAATTTGAACAGAGGGTAACAGTGGTTAAGCAATTCCAGGTGTTTTCATGCGTATGTATATATTTGTAGTGCATCTGTGTCTATTTCATTCAGCTTCTACTTTCTTGGTGCTCTTCAGTAATCAAGTATTTGATTTGTAAGATGCTACATTAGTGCCAGCAGGCACAAAATGGTATGATAAATAACACTCTTCACAAAATATAAAAGCCACACTCTTAGTGAAGAAAGCACATCTTCAGCTAAGTGGAAATCAGCATCTCCCTTTAATGTTTTTTAAATAGCTCTGCTCAGCCACTTGAAAGAGTCCCAGCTGCCACAGAAAGTCATACAAACTCCAAGCCCTTCTCTGTTTAAGTTTTTGCTCCATAGCTCACATCTTGAGTGCAAACAGGATACTTCTCGCTGAACTAGACCATAAGAAATTTCCTTAGTAGACCAAGTAAAAAACCAAATCTGATAATTTTTCTATTTTAGCAATTCATCTGAAATCAGTTCTATTACAGAAGCATCAAGTCATTGGTTCTTGTTTTATCACACGCTTTATAAAGACAGTTTTGTTACAACAGCCTTGAAGGGGACCGGCAGTTAGGTTCCCACTGGTCATGCTCCTGGGGAGAAACACCTTGGAAGAGCTGTGGTTCAACAGGACGGGACTTTTGCAATTCAGAGCTGCGTGTCCCTCAGGGACTAAAGCCACAGAGTTAGTGCCAGATGGCACCACAGATTTTGTAGGGAATAAAATTTTGTTTTGTTCTAGAACAACATGTTTTACAGAAGAGGTGGATGCGCCAGACACTGATTCTTTTATCACTTCACTTGGGATCTTGCTATATCGATAATTGGGGGCATTATTTTCCATTATATCTGACCAGGCCCTGTAGCGAACCTCTGCAGATCCCCAGTAGTGTCTAATAGCAGACTCGGAGCGATGGCCTGTCACTGCCATTATTTCTCTAGGCCCCAGTCCTGCTTCACATAGTAGCTGGATGGTGGTAGTTCGGAGAGAATGATTGGTGTACCGCTGAGACAGCCTGGCTGCCACACTTATCCTGGGCATCATGGTACCCAGGTAGTTCACACCCATTGGTTCCCTTTTGTACCAGACAGGCTGTTCTTGCATTTGCTCTGACGTTAGCTTTAGAGGGTGCAGGTAAAAGGCAGGGGGCTCTGGAGGCAACTTGGACAAATAAAGTTCCAAGGAAAAAACAGGACAGTTTGGGTCCCCAGGCATATCATACATTTTACCCATTTTATGAGGATCTTCTCCATTTTTCCCTTTGCCAGGATACCTAAACATAGCATATCGACGCCCATTCTTGTCCTTCTCAACAACAAATGCATCTGGAGCCAGATCTCTTAGAATTTCCCTCCCTCGCTTGGCAAAATGCAACTGCAAATCAAACCACACCTTGTTGACGAGTGCCAGTGGACTGTGCAAACCCAGCACACCAGATTGCTTAATCTTACGCAAGTCCTCGGCAGCTATAGGAGGATGGTGGTGAGTCTCATCCTTTCCCTGCATGCGCAGCATCTTCAGCACGCTCACAAACACCATGTTTGCACTAGCAAACTCTTTGTCCTTCATTAAGCAAATCTGACGATTATAAGGTGGCATTTTGAGATGCCGGTTTAAGCCAGCACGCATTGACTTGTAGCTTGCCACACTGTAGGTATTTCCATCGTGATTTCTTATTGTGTAATAAAACTCCTTTAAGATATCATTGAGTTCACTTACTGGGACCAATTCAAAGCTAGGATCCTTGCCATTTTTGGCCAGCCACTGTTTTAACAGGTTAGCTGCCCAGCCAGTCTGCTTGTGGGTGTTTTTGATGCTCTTAGCATCCTCTTCCTCTTCCTCCAAGCCAAAGAGGACATCCTCAGGGAAGTTAAAATTCGTCTGTGCTGCTTCTACTGCTTCTTTATTTTCTGATGAAGTCTCTTCCTGTTTCAACTGCTTTTCGAAACAATTGATCAAAGTTGTACCATCAAATATGCCACAGGTATACGGCACACAGCGAACTACTTTTTGATCTGAGAGCTGTGAAGTGTGGAGTAATATATAATATTTTGGATTTTACATAACAAAAAGCAGGTGGCATTAACTGGATTTTTCAAATGAATGGCATGTCAATTCCGTACCTCACTAGCCAATTAAAGTGCATCAGGTCCTTCTTTTTTAACCATGGCATTACACATGCTTTAACTGATTTCACAGAAAGCAAACCCAGAACATACACTACACAACAGAAGACAGAAAACCAGAAAACAACCTATGTCTTTTACTTCCCTCCTCCTAGCTCACCTTCCACTGCTAAATACCACTATCATACACAATCTGTTTTTCCAAATTTTTTTCCAGGTTTCAGGCTCTAACTGAAGAAAAATTCCAAAATATGCATCTTATACTGAAAATTAAATCTTAAAACTGTACATCCATTATGGCACTGGATTTCCTACATATCAAGTACTGGCAAGAGTTTTAATAGCTATAATCCACAGGTGTCTTTGAAAAATGAGGTTCCAAACAACCTTTCTTTATGAAATGCCTTAATAGAAAGATAGGAGTGAGGCACAATTTATACTCTAAGATACTGGCTACCTTTGCCAGACTACTTTCAACAAGTGAAAACCAGAATATTGTCCAGTATATTTTCTTCTTGCTTTGAAATAAAATTTAGATTAACTGTACCTTGAGACACTAATGAATTTGGAAATGTTGGCTGGAAGAAATTAATTTTATTCCCCTTAATAAAATGACTTCTGGTTAAGAGCAATAGCTAAATATTAAGTGCTTTGTGAAATATCTGTAAACAGAGAGAAAATTATTTATGAAGAATTTTTAATAGCTTAATTTCAAACTTTAAATTTCAAAGCAAGTTCAACAAATTTTAGACAAGGAATCCAGCAGTACTGTAAGTTATCCTTTATCATGAAGTAGCTATTCCTGAAGAAGGTTTATTTTCATTTTTTTTTTTTCTCCCATGATATATGGCAATCAAACATCAGAATTCCAATTTTAACTTCTGGATTAGTGTGGAAATGACAGCACTGCGATAATTTATAAAATATTTGTAGCTTTAAGTTCAAGCCATTCAGACAAAGATTGGGCAGTCTTTTCTTTGTATGCTAGCTCCGTTTTATCAGACAATTTTTAGTCTGCTCCTGATTTACCAACTCCTCTACCTACAAAAACCCCATCAGAAAACTTCTGAAAAAATTATCAGAAGCTCATGCTCCAAATAACAGTGAATCAGAAGAAGAAAAATATAAACTGAGAGAAACAATGGTACAAAAGAAACTAAAATTGTTTCATTATAAGCAATAAAGGTAAAGAACTTTTCTCCTGTGGATTGTAACTTTAGAATTTTATATAGAAACAATTAACAGCCTACCTGTGTTGTTCCCTCAGCAGGTCGTTTGTTTGCCGAAGCATCTGTCGGTGGCCTGCTTGTCTGGTTTTCTGAGGGGTCAAGAAATTGTTCATTTGCAGTATCTCATCAATACTAATTATTGCTACCCACTAGACAAATTTGAAGGCAACATTCGAAATTATTTGTTACTAAACATTCAGTATGTATGTAAAATAGTAACATATTTTACATTTAGCCCCAATTTTCAATTATAAGTATTCAAGTTTGATTAATGTGTTCCCTTCCTTTAAGTTTGACAATGTATTAAAAGCATTTTATGAGTAATTTCCTTGCCTGAGGACAAAGTATAACTCCAACCTCTCCTCCCTCTGTATGCAAACTGATAAGCTATTAAAATGAAAATTAATAAAATTAGTAAATATTTCCATACAAAAAAAAACCTGACTGAAAAACGGACGGTTAAACAGACTGCAAAATATGTAACTGAGACAGGGAGATTGACTACCTTTATTAGCTCAGGCAAACATTAAACTAGCAATTTAAGAAGAAGTTGCTTTAATATTTGATGTAAATATATAAATCCAAATTCTGTTCTCATTCCTTTTCATTTTAACCAGAGCTTATCAGCAACAGTGTTGGCCCAAATCAGTGTTTCAATTCTGGTGAGAAAATTACTAGGGTATAAAGTTAGTCTATGGGAACTGCACAAAATGAGACATTCTTTGGACACGTAGGTCCTCCCATTTGTCACTGTATCTCATCAGTCACAACCCTTTTTATATTGTCTTAAATCACTTCCATTTACTTTAGAGCTAAGAATCAATACAAAACGTAAATGTCCAACTCTAGGGAGCACATATTTCAGCATAGGTATTTTAGATACAGGAAAATGAAATGAAACTAGTTCTGATGTCAAGCTCTGCTTGAGTTCCTTCTAACGCTATATTGCGCCAATGAGGAACTTGCTATAACTCCAACTCACTTACAAATCTTGAAGACCTCTTAGATAAAAAATTCAAGGTATGTAAAATCAAAAGTGCAGAGAACCATCACAGCATGGCCATTGAAAAAAAGTATTTTAAAATAATTAATATAAATATTGTTATCTGAACATTTATTGTATTTAGAGGCTTTATTTAAATACTGTAAGTGTAGTCCTTTGGAACTAGGTTAGTGTTCAGTTGGTTTTTTCTCCTGTTCTGTTTACTTTTAAGTGTTGCAAAAATCAAGTTACTATTACACTTTCCTTTCAGTATGCCTTTGCTTAGAAAGGCAGTTCATATTATTCTGAGAGGCTGTATTAAAAATAAATACCAAGTTCTTAATGGCAGAATAGGAGTTTCTGACTTCATGCTAGGAATTATATAAATCAAATTCCAAATAAAACAAAGCTTACAAAGCCACACTTGCTGACTCCCTCTAAGGGGAGATTGTTTTCAACATCTGAAACAGATCTGTCATAGAGATGATTTTGACCTTGAAAATTTCAGCAGAAATGCAACCTAGAAGAACCATCTCTGTAAAACACATTAACAAACAATTTTCCACAGAGTGCAGTTTTATGTTTCGCTCTGACCACTATCTTCCTTTCCCAGTGTCAACATTCAAGCATAACTTACCAATCTTGGGTGCTGCAATGGTAGGTGGTTCAGTAGGAGCTGTATTACTAAATGCAGAGAGGGGAATCTTCATCTGTAGAGGTGCTCGACTGGCGGTCGCATTATAAAGTCCTGGAGTACCCACTGTGGGCAAAGAAGTCCTTGTGGTCTGGGCAACAGGATGTGTAGTAGGAACAGCCTGTACTGCCAACGTTGTGCCTATTGACCCAGCACTGGCTGTAGAGTTCCTTTGAATACCAGGACTGGGCACATGTGGGATGTTATTTGGTTTAGTTGTGTTAGTTGATGCCAAAGACACTGTAGTCTTGGTAAGGCTACCGACTGTAGACGAGTTTTGTACAGATATAAATTCAACGTTGCCTGATGGCTGGTTAGAGACCAAAGTCCCTGTGTGGCCTTGCAGAAGCTGAGTCTGGGATGACACTGCAACAGGTACATGCAGGATTACGGGCAAAGACTGCAATGAGACAGACACTGACTGAGTGCTGCCAGTGGGCACTTGGTTAGTGCCTACAACCGTAGCCGTGTTAGCTGTGGGAAGCACTGTTGTTGTCAAAGAGCTGGTGGAGGACACTGGAGTCTGAAGCTTAGGATGTCCACTGACAACTGCTGGAGAAGCAGCAAGACTGGAAGCAGGCACTACACACAAAAAAATAAATAAAAAAATTAAGCACTTGAATCAAGTGGGAAGTTTCACTGCAACACAACAAATGGAATCAATTTATGATGAGGGCAATGAGTCACTAGAACTGGTTGTCCAGAGAGGCTGTGAACGCCCTATCATTTTAAGTGTTCAAAGGCAGGCTGGACAGGGCTTTGAGCAACCTAATCTTGTGAAAGATGTCCTGGCCCATCGCAGCAGGGTTGGACTAGATGATCTTTAAAGGCCCCTTCCAACCCAAACCATTCTATGATTCTATGAAAGAGGTGGTGTATAATTACTTTTTTTTTTTTGCAAATAAAGGCTATAGATACTATTTTTCTGTTGTACACTCTGATATTCAATGGCCTGGTTAAAGATACAGTCAATACTGCATTTCTGTTTATAAGAAATAGCAGAAAAAAATATATATAAAGAATTGTGACACAGGCTTGAAGAAAGCTCCAAGATTTAACTGTTGAAAACACAAAATAGAGCATTTTAAACACCCATTAGAGAAATGGCAGAGCAACTGGTGCTTCACAAAACACAAGAAAAGAAAAACTATGTCATTTATGACTAACTTGCCTTGTATAGGTAGGACCTTGTATCCAGAGGGTTCTACCAAAACCAAGTATTAATGTGTCAGAGAGGATATTCATTTTTATGCAACAAAATTTCAGGACTAGTTCTAAAGATCAAGAGCAAAATACACTACTGAAAGCCAGTACATGCAAATTATGAGATAATCCTGTGGGAAAGATTCAGCATTCAATATTAAACAAACTATTTTTACAACCAAGGACAGTGAGACTATAATGAATATAATTAATGGTGAGTTTTGAGTCTATATTCCCTATAAAATTTAAATCTAGAAATTCCATTTTTCAACATTACTCCTTTAAGAAAGAGGGTTTATAATTGCTGTTTAGTTTCCCACTCAATTTCTATAGTCATTAAGTAGAGGGAAGGATATCATCAGCATTCTATTATGATCAAGTACAATAAGGGGCCTGAGCCATGTGTTTCCATTCTTGGCAGCCAGTTTTGCTGCCACACTCAGCATGCAGTCTCCTGAAGCATCTAATTTACCACAAGTTCTGGTTGGCCAAATTGACACATTTTTTCCCAAACCTGGTAAGCACACTACACAAATATAAACTGGGAACGCACTAGAGAGCTAAAAATAATGATTTTTCATGTCAGAAAAAAGGAGTAGAATCTGTTTTGCTCTGTTTAGTTAGTTACTTCTTTACTGGAAAGCAATAAAACTTTTAAGAAATGTGTTTATACTCCACAGGGAGTTTCTTTACTGGAAAGCAATAAAACTTTTAAGAAATGTGTTTATACTCCATAGGGAGTTTCTTACCTGGATTCACAGGGGCTGGAAAAGTTGCTGGTGTGCTGCTCTCTCCTACATTCCTCTTCGACTCCAGCATTTGCCTCACTGTGCCAGCATTTCTAAGGAATGAAGTTTCAGTTGGCATTTCTCTCAATAAGCCACAAAAGTTATATTTATGAACAGTACAATGGTGAAAAAATCCCTAATTTTACAGCTGTTCTTTTCTTTGAGATTTTCTTTTCTAAACCCATTTTTTGGGTTTAGAACCCATTGCCTGCTTCTCAGGCAAATTAACTTTGGGTATTCCCCTACTAAAAAAAAGCATGGAATTATTTATAAATTTTCAAGTGCTTGCACTAAGTTCGCCTTTGCACCATGAGAATTTTCCTGTTCTTGAAATTAAACTTCCACTTTTATCCATAATTTTTTAAACACTGAAACTGATGCTAAACAACATCTAAATTTACCCAAGAATGGATTCAATTCTGTCAATTTATGACTTCTGTGAAAGCAAATCAAATTTTATAAGTGAAGAGCAATGAAGGAAAAGGAAGAACACTTTAAAAAAAAGGAAATACAGAGATTATCCATGACATTAGGTATCTGAAGTGTCCTACTGTGAATTTTAACATGGTCACAGTGATGTGCTTTGCTTACCGATATGTGGCATTGTTTACGTTTGCAGTGTCAGCTGCGGCTTTCCCTGGAGATGCAGGTGCATTTGCTGCATTCTACACAGAATGAGAGAGAGAGGCCATGACAAAACAACTCTAAGTCAGCTTGCAAACTTATGCTTTCATTCTATTTCATATCCATTCACTCCTGTGTGAGAGATTCATTTTCTGAATCCAACATTGAAGGAGAATTTGATGTATTTTACAACTATGCAAAATCTCCTTGGTCCTACTGCCTCCCTCTCCTATATCCACTCCTTCCTCTTCCTCCTCTCCCCCCTCAGAATCAAGGTAGTGGGATTCACTTTTATTTACACTGTACTCTTCCTACTGAAGTAAATTAGATTCAGCTACATACAGTTTAAGGTGTTTTCACACTAGTAATGGCTAAAGAAGCTTCTCTACAAATCAGAATTACATAACAGATGTTAAGACTTCTTTAACAAAACCAGACAAACGTGCTTTGTCAATGCCATTGAACAAACAAGTCACATCTTTCTGCATATAAATTTTCTTTATTTTCCAATACAAGGTTTAGGCTAACTCAGAAAAAAACCCCAAACCCCAACGAATCTAGTTCTTACTTCCTGTCTCTTTTTCAAGTCCTCCTTGGCTGCTCCAACCCGCTTTGTCAATCTCGCAATTTTAGCCTAAACAGGAAGAAGATGAAAACAAACAAAAACCATGAATATTCCCCCAAGAACCATCAAAGAAATTTTACAAACTAAAAGATATATAACTAAGACATCAAATCAAAGGCTAGTTTCCTATCAGGGTAATTATTCTTCCTTGAAATACAGTACAACTGTATTATTTTCAACTATATTATAGCAGAAAGACAGATGTATGCATCAAAATCAAGGTATCTTAAAGACAAGTTTAATTATTTTCCTTCCTATTCACAACTGCACAAACTGAATCCATCTTGCATGTTCACACAAAACTACATCAATGAAAGCCTTATATGATGTTATTAACTTGACACTCTAGTTGATGGCTTAAGATACTGGTAAACAAGTATATTGAAAGCGTCTTAGAAAGCACTTAAAAAGTCTACATAAAATGTCTGGGGCAACAAGAGGAAAGAGTTGTATACTGGGAACTGATCTGGCAAACTGTATTTCTTCTAATGCAAAAAGTAAATTGGCCTTGTTGTTTGAATTTGTTACAACATAAGCTTTTAATTGTCTTGTCAGTTCAATACTCATTGAATTTTGCAATGTTCTTCATGTCACCACTATGTACGTATTTTCTATAAAGAATGCAGGAAAGCATGCTGCATTCAACACTAGCTATTTGCTTCCTTGCTAGAACACCAACTATTTACTTTCTGGGGAAACAACATGTAATGTAGAATGTTCAAAGTCCAGTGCTATTGTCCTCTCCTTTCTGCATGTTCCCATTTTTAAGCAAATTTCCAGCTTCATAAAGGCCTTTGATATTCTCACACTTAGCATTTTTTTGAAAAATGTCTAAATGGAACAGAAGAGTGGAAAAGCAGTCTACTAACAGCTAATGAATCAGTCTGCCAGAAAGAAGATCCACTTTGAGGTTTCTGTATAATTAATTGGTTGCTTCCCTCCTTCTGAGTAGGAAAACACAGTTTTACAACTCAAAAGGAACATTAGCATTTGCTGCTCCCCCCAGCACCTCCTCCCCTTGTGAGTCAAAATGGCTTCCCTACTGCCAAATATAGGAACCTCACTACTAAATATTGAGGAAGTTATTTTTGAATTTGACCCTAGTATGCAGCTGAACACACAAACACTCACCTGCATTTCAGTAAGCACAGTTTTATGCCTCTTGTTGCATTCTGCTTTCTCCATTCGGGTTTTCAAGTCTGCCAGAGTCCTGTCAAATACTGCACACTGTAAAGCAGTAAGTTTTTCTTCTAAAAGTCTCTGGATAATCTGCAAAATTGTTATATAAAAAAAAAAAACAACAATGCAATCCCAAAATTTGGGAGACCATCTATAAAAATATTCTCAACTCTTAACAAATATCCTGCTATAAACAGAACAATGACAACTGTTGTGCCCCGTCAATCAAATAAATCTGCAGTCAGCAATAAGCATGTGGATGCACAGCTAAGTTTGACATCAGTTTGGAAAATACAAATGGTTTGCCATTAATTCAACAAATTGATTTCCTTGCAGTATGATAAGTGCATAAAATCTTGCTATATATAAAAAGAACCTTAACAACAGAAGATATTTTCTTAAAGTGCAGTGCTTACACAAATTAATTGCTCTTCTTTTCTACTTTTGAGAGGGACATTGGCATTCAAAGAATAGAAACTAAAGACATTCAACAAAAACTTTTTTCTGAGATGTATTTTTCCCTAGGAAAAATGCAGTGTTGCCTTTCTTGCAGAAGCTAAAAACATAAGAAGAAAAGACTGGTTTTCACAAAGTTTACTCGATAAAGTTATTATGTAATGTTTTTCTCCCTTCTACACCTATTGCAGTGCAAAAAGTTTTCTTAGGAAACAAAAATAAATAAGCAACAAATGCGGTTCCGTTTTTGCCATCCTAAATTAATGAAGTTACAACACATGCTAGCTAACTAACTAATGGAAGAACAGCACAGTTTTCTTCAAGACCACAGGTTCCTTATACAGCAATGGTGCAATCAGGCTATTAACAGCTCTACAAAAATCTGCAAAATGCCAGGTTGATTACACTCTTGTTTGGAGACAGCCTTTCTTTAAAGCTAGGCACGCAATGAAGTGCATCACGTATAAACTCACCATGGTGAAATACCTCCTTTACTAACATTTTCAGTCTAGAGTCACGTGGGAATTCAAGTATTTTATACATTTAAAATATAACTCCTGCAGCATAGTTTTCAAATGGTATTTGGTCTCTTCTTAAAAGGAGGGCTGCACAGAACTTTATATGAATTAAGCACCTTTGTTATTTGAATTACATCCAATGTTCAATCACAAAAAAGAGAAAGTGTTTGGGGACACAGAGTGTGTGGGGAAGGACAGCTAATTCAAAGATGGTAACCCAAGTGACAGGTGTGTGTATATGTTCTTTGCTCTGCACCTCTATTCTACCTTTTGTAATTTTTGGTCAACATCCTTTCTGGCTGTAATTTTTACTTGGAGTTCTGCTTCATAATCTTCTCCCATGTACCGACGATGTTTAGAATGAACATTGTCCATGTCGTCAGATTTGGAACGCTTTCTCTTTGATGCTTCACCTGGAACAATTAGATACAACTGCTCATGAGGAACTCCTTAAAAAACAGGTATCTTCAGAATGCCATGATTACTATGAAGTTGTTCTCAGTTTAAGCTTTTTCATTCTAAACCAGTAAGAAAGCCTTTGGAAAAACATGCTTGATGACATCAAACACAAAACCAGTCCTTTTGGTATCTGTACATTACTGCCCTATCAGTGAGTTCTGCTTTGTGATTCACCCTATGACTTCCCCAAATGCAAAATAGTTCTAGTACCACCATTCCCCTCTCCAGAACTTCCCTCCAGTTCTTCCTGCTCCTATCAGCACTGTCCTGTAACAAAACATGGCTTCTTAGAAGCAAAATAAAACATTCTTCTGAAAAAGGAATCCTCAGAATTCCAGCCAAATAAAACTACATCTCATTTAACTGTGCCAGCAATTAACTGTATTTACCTGCAATGAAGTTTAACTTGTACCTCCAACACCTGACTGAAAAAACATTCAAACTTTTTTCTTACTTCTTGGGTAAGAAGGAAAGTAAAAATCTAACAAAAGAACAGGCTCAAAACAGAACTAGATTATAAAAGTAATTTTTATCACAGTAATGAAGCACAAAAGAACCAAAGAGACCTCATTCAATCCTCCAGCTCCTGGCACTGTGTCCAGCAGGTTCTTGAGGACAGGAGGGACATCTGCTTTTAAATAATCTTCAGATTATTTAACAAGGACCCAGGGAACTACAGGATTATCAGCATTACCTCAATCCCTGGGAATGTGATGGAGCAAGTAAGTCTGGACAGAAATCATCTCTAAGCCTATTAAGAAGGTGGTGATGGGGAATAGAATGGATTTATCAAGGGGAAATCATGCATCATTAGCCTGATAGTGAGACCACTGGCTTAGTGGATGAGAGAAGAGCATCTTTAGTGACGCTTCTGACACCCAAAACATCATCAAATTCCTGATGTAGGGATGGGCTCAACTGTTGGGCTCCAGGAGCTGTGACTATTGGCACGTAGTCCAGCTGGAGCTCAGTAATGTACACCAGCAGATGCTACTGGTACCAACGCTAACATCTTCATCCATGAACCAGATAATGGGGTAAGATGATATACGCAGCAACTTGCAGGTGATACAAAACTGGAAGGAGTGATTTGTACACTCCTAAGTGGTTATGCTGCCATTTGGGGTCACACTGACAAATTGGAGAAATGGGCAAACAAGAACCTCATGAAGTTTAAAAAATGGAAATGCCCAAATACTACACTTGGGTAGCAATAAAACCATGTACTAGTACAGGCTGGGAACTCACTGGCTGGAAAACAGCTTTGCAGAAAAGGCCCTGGTGGTCTTCATGCACATGAAGTTGAACATGGGCCATCAATGTGCTCTGTTGGCAAAAAAGGCCAACAACATTCTTGGTTGCCTGAGAATGAGTACTGACAGCAGGCTGAGGGAGGTGCTTACTCCCCTGTAACCAGGGAATGTGAGCCTGAACCTTGAGTCTTTTGTCCAGTTCTGGGTTTCTAAATACAAAAAATATGTAAGCATACTGGAGAAAGTACAGAGTAGGGTCAACCAAGACGTTTTAGAGATTGGATGATTCAACAAGAGCTGGAATTGTTCATCTGGAGAAGGCCATTAGGGGACATTTTATCATGTGTGTAAATTATCCAGACAGGTGGAGAATGAACAAAGACAGAGCAAGACTCTTAGTGAGTAGCAGTGACAGGACAAGAGAAACGGATGTAAATTGAAATACAGGAATTTCCACTCAAACACATAAAAACTTTTTTGACTGTGAGGGTGGTCAAACACTGGAATCAGAACACTGGAAATTTGTGGAATCTTCATCTGTGGAAATACTCACAACCCGTCAGGACGTGGTTCTGAGCAAACTGCTCTCTAGTTTACCTGGTTTTTAACAGTGGCATTGGACTAGATAATCATCAAAGGTCCCTTCCAAACCTAATGATTCCGTGCTTCTAACACATACCACCCAGTGAAACATAATGGTTTTAACATTACATACTTTTCTCTGTTTGTTTCTCTTCTTCTTTGTGGGCCTCTTCTCCTTCTTTATCTTCACACTCCTTTCTTCTCTCCCCCTCCACCTCTTCTATAAACAGAAGAAAAAAATCCACGTGACACTTAGTCAGACCTACAAAAGCCTCATAACAATCCTATTTTGACTAATGAATTTAGAAAACTTATGAAAAAACATGTCAGGGAAGGCAAGAGAAATAAGTATGACAAAAGGGAATGCAGATATGAAAAAAATAAGGGGATACCCTCAAGACAAAAATTTGAACCATCATGTAACACATTAAGACTTACTTCTGAATTTGTTTAGCATTTAAACCAGAATAATTGAACTGTGATTACAAGGGTAACATGTTTCAGTTATCTCTGAAACAAAATGATGTATTTTTAATGTAGCTAAAGTTCTCAACAATTTATTTTAGCTTATTTTTCCACTTAGGGAGAAAGTATAAAAATTTCAGTAACAAAATACTAGTACGTTTTTCTGTTTACAGTTGGCAAATTCAACCATAATCTTAATGATAGAAAAGGCCTAGATTCTTCTTAGGTTAACAAACATGAATTTTAATCTGAAGTTTCTTGCTAATACAGAGTATCACAATTTAGGAGTAGTCATTTAAAATTATACAGTTTAGGAAATGCTTGAATAGAGAAAAATATGAAGCCCCAAACACACAAAGATAAAAATGGTAGCACTTCTTGAAAAATTTTATTATATGTTCCATGAGCTTCCATTATGTGTTTCATACATATGTATATGAAACAAGCTTCCATTATGTGTTTCTGTGCTTACTAGATACAACACATAACTATTGCTTTTAAGATTACAGTAAAATCTATCCAGAATATAACAGAGCAAGTAAGCACTGTTATGCACATCTTGATCTGTACATTTCTTCAATTTCCTATATTCATTTTGTTATTACAGCAGAGTTTACTAACTTTTCTAGGAGAAGTTCTGGTTGCAAAGGTATGCTTGATGCTCTCTTAACATTAAGTCTCCCTTCTACTACGAAGAACATTTAAATGATTTAAAACAAGTTACCTAATAATTCAGAAAAAGGAAGGAGTCAAAACCCAAAAGCCTGGCATTATGAGATTTTTATTTTTCTTATTTATGTAAAAAATAATATTCATAATATAAATTCTTCAATCCAAATCTGATTTACTTTTAAGGTAATAAAATAGCATAATGCCTATGCCACCTGTTTTTTAAGACTTAGAGATAAGCTTCATGTATTTAATTCTTATGAATAAAATAGGGCTCATTTACCTATGAATCTAAAGGAGAATCGCTAAGTTCAAGACAACTTTTCCCACAATTTACAGATTTTAATATTCAGCTGAAAGACACAAATATTTCATGGAAAGATACACACAACCACACACCTAGAATGTCTTTAAAACATGTTACAAGCTTCAAAGCTAAGGTTTTTTTCAGTTCTATACAGAGGACAAGTAATTTCAGGGACGAGAAAGTCCTTTCCTTACAAACTTCCATTACTGTGAACAAATCTAACTCATTTACCTAAAAGTGGTTTAAACATGATGCCCAGCTAAACTCTCTGGTTAAGGAGGAGAAAATGTCACAACTGGCTATCAGCTTAGTTCGCACTGCGAAGCTGTGATCTCATTATCCTGATGCTCGACAGGCAGAAGCAATGAATGCAACCTTGTGGGCCTCCTATGAGCTTGGTGTCTCACAGTAAAGTTTTCCTCAGTTTCTTAATTTATTCCAATTGTTTTTCACTTGCTTTCTTCAACTGCCATTTTATCAATGTTTCCTCAAAAGTACCTACTATAATCCTGGAAGATTTTTATTGAGTGGTGAGTGAGTTCTACCTTCTGATCAAGTTAGGATTTTTGTACTCATGTACTCATTTTGTAGATAACCACAATGAGTTTCACCTGCCATGTTTATTCCTCAGTCATACAGCATTATAAAAGTCTTCTCCAGTTCTTCATATCATCAGCAAACTGTCACCTCACTAGTTACCATTCATTTTAGGCAAATTATTAATTCTGTCACACAGCACACTCCCTGGAACTAGTCTCTGGAACTCTGGATTTATTTTTCATTCTTCAGCTGATTATTTCCTCCACAAGGACTTTCCATCTTTACAAAGACAGTTCCATTTCCAAAAGTTCTTGGTAAGAAATCACTTGTGTTTGGATATCCAACAGAATTCAAATACATCAATCAGGGCTTCCTTGTCATGTGCTTGCTTGCTTACACAAAAAGCTCCAGGGTTTTCTGATGCATGATCTTTCATTACAAAAATCTATGACAACATAGCTATTATATTTCATATTCCACTTGGAAAAGACATTCTATTAACCTGTCAATTTGAATAAAGTCTTCTAGTACCATTCTTTCACTGTTGTTTAGCCATGCTGGTTTTCATCTGAACTTTTTGATATCTTCTTAACTGAGCAGTTTGCACCTGTTTCTCCAACACAGCATCTTGAAATGATGTCCATATGGTCTCCATAGTTCTAATTTTCATAGACTCTTTCCAAAAGTTAAAGATTACTCTACCTGTTTTCTCATACAACGGTTTCCTGCCTATGCAACCTCTCTGCTATTATCTTTGTTGTTGGTTAAGGACAGAACATCACAGTGACCAATTTTCATTTCATGAACAGTCTCAATTACAGTTATACAACTGTAAAAGTCATAAACTGTTATTAGCCAATAAATAAAACAATTAGTCAAAATAATTTGTCTTGTCACCAAAGCTAAAAATCTGAAGAAGTATTGCCGGACACATACATTAATTTTAAACTTCCGCAAACTATAGTCCAGTATTTAATATTCACTTCTGTCTTTCTGTTCCATAGCAAACTCCTCTGTGACCACACAGTGCTTTCTCAGTGGGTAAGGATGAAAAAAGTAAACCTAATGGCTTCTATGAGAGAACCCTTAAATTGCAGTGAGAACAAAGATAATCCATTTATTTGTAATATTCATTTCATAAAAGGGACTCATAACACACTACAATTTTGACACACAACCTTCTTTCCCCCTGCTTCCCCCACCTCCAATAGTTTCTGGAAGACTTTTAAGTCTTCCAGAACAATGGAACACACAATGGTATCAACAGTGCACAACAATGGTATCACTTTTTCAATCTCACTGACAACAGCTAACACCTAAGTAAGATCCTTAGCAGAAGCTATGGAACCTACCTTATCTCTGTTTAACTAGCATAAATTTAAAGGTAAATACTAGAAAAGAAGGAGTCTAAAACAGGGCTAAAGAGACATTCTTATCTCTGTTTCTCTAGCTGTTTTAGAGACTGAAGACTCAGAATGCCACAGTCTCATCATTAGTAAAACAAGATTCGAGAAACTACGGTTACTAACTTCCCAGAGACTAAAAAAATCTGAATCTTGTTTAAGCTGTGAAATTTCTATCCAGTCAGTCATATTTAAACACACTTGGGTTAGTACGGTCATCATTTAATAAAAGCTATACAATGGAAGGGATAGAGGGTGAAGAGGGGAAGAAAAAATAACCAACAAAAAAATCCCAACCCCAAGATAATTTGAAACAACATCTTTCTTAATTACAGATAAAAGAACAGTGTCAACTTATCTGTAAATTATTAATCTGTTTTATTTTCAGAAGTGCAATAGTATAACAATGACTGCCCACTGTCAAAAAGAAAAAAAGCTTACAAAACTCTATGAAATAGTACACTATAGAGGACATCCATTCAGTTTAACTTAGAAAAATGTTCTGCTAACTACATGAAGAGACCCCACACTTAAAATTTAAAAGCATCAATCAGTTGCCATAGTCATCAAAGAAAACTTAGATTAAAACCACTGAGTTAAACGAATGAAAGCTACATGATATGAAAACAACACAGGCCGTGCTTTTCTCATTAAACTTTTCCAATACTGTCTTTCAGTGGGGAAAAAAAGTTAAAAGACGAGTTGTGGCACACCTGGATTACATGCATGTTTTCCTTATCATTTATTTGCATGTTAAAGAAAGCTGAAATTCTTTCTTCCCCTTGAGAGCAGTAAACAAATGCATTTTTCTTCTCACAAATCCTTCTGTTCCCTCTCTGACAATTACTTACCTTTCCTCTTTTTCCACCCACTACCTCACCCAAGTTTGCACCCAAATTTGCAGAGTATGAAAAAACCCCCAAATCAAACCAACAAGAAAAGAACAAAAAAAATCGCAAAACCAAAACCCAAAACAAACAAACAAAATATCAAAACAACCCAAATCTCGAAGATGACCATTGTGCGGTGCTAATTTTTTTTTTCCTGGGCCTCAAACACCAGCCTTGAAAACTAAGACTACATAACATTACTGGTGGGTAAGACTGTCTTTTTGATTTAGAAACCTGCCACAAGTGTGTCATTCTAAGAAATGAAGACTTCCAAATTTGAATGGAAACTAACAATCTAGAAAATTCTTACCTGGAAGACTTGACTTGTTCGGTAGTATCCCTTCAACACGTTCCTCCTTCTCATCACAGGGTTCCTCTTCATCAGACAGTACTAAGAAAGCCTCTTTTGGAAGACTTTCATTGCTTTCCTGCTTGGATGGTGAACCCAAACAGCTGTCTATTTTCTCTTCTAAATCTGGGACTGTGTCATCCACTGGAAGCAGAGTACTTTTAGAAAAACAGCTCAGATCATCTTCAACAGGGGCTAGTTTTTCCAAAATTGGAATAATTTCATCTGTTTCCATACAGTCACTATTGTCCAAGATACTTTCACTTGGCTCATCTACTGTCTTCAGAACAGTGGTTTCTGGAAGTCCTGCACTGCCTTCTTGTTTTTCCTGGTCAGCTTCCATACTGCTAGAGATGGCTGCTTCTCCAACAGCCTCTTCAACAGTTACTTCTTCAGTCCTTTTTTCCTCACCAGATGAACTGGAATTAACACTTAAATCATTCGTTTCTCCTTTCTCTTCAGAAGAGTCATTAATATCACAGACTGATTTACTTTCACTTTCCAATGGGATATCATTCTTTCTTTGGTCCAAATGATCTTTTCTATTATTTTCTTCATGGAAGTTATCTTTATTGCTACCAACCACTCCATTTTCAGCCTCACAATTTACTGCAGTGTCAGTATCCTTAGCTTGCTCAGGAGTAACATTTTCTGAAGCCAGCATTACAGGTTTGGATTCTACGTCATTGACTATGTTTCCTGCTCTACTTTCAGGGCTTTTGGCCTCACTAGCTTCATCAGAAGCTGTTCTTCCTTCTTCAGAGTTAACACACAAGTCAACCACGCCATTAATTTCTTTCTTCTCTTCCACACAGTCTGTATTGCTTAAAAGGGAATTTATATCAGAATCTCCATTCTCATGTTTTCCATTTAACAGTTTCACTTCAGTTGTCTTCAACAGCTCCTCTTTAACTTTATAGACAGCTTCAAGTTGTTGCCGATCACTTACTCTCATGGTTTTTCGTGCTTTAAAGACTTTTTTCTGAGGTTCCTCTGTGCTATCCATCTTAGCCCTTAAAAAAAAAAAAGGTTCAGAATTTAGTGCCTGACATACCCATTTGTCCAACAACCCATATCTCAGCCAGCACAATAGATCTGGCCCAATAGGTTCCTTTGTCCATTCAAACATGCAATACTGGACCATTTTTCCCTGATCCTTCCCCT
>QWTY01000784.1:0-13802 GCA_008033365.1 Pseudorectes ferrugineus
AAAGAAAGAAAGAGAAAGAAAGAATCCAGACTTACTAAATTATTAGTCTAGTTTTTATTTCTTAAGACTGCTGAAAAAGTCCTTACGAACTGATTGAGTCTGTGGATTTCTTTATTTTGGGTTATGTGATAACAAAGTCAATTGGGGGCAGCTAATTTGGTAATGCTCATTACTATTGTCATAGGCTGTGACACATCACATGAACTCTTTATTAGTAAGCAGCAAGAAACAAATTTGTGAGATCAGCCAGTGTCAACAGAAGTTAATCCGTTTCAATATATTCACAAGCTGAACATTCTCTTCCTTTAGAACACAATCTCAAAGAAATCACTTATGTGGGATCATACTAAGGAAAGCAAGGACACTTTAAATGGCTTTTTTGATTCCATTGGTTATAATGGTCTGCAGATTAAATGAGATTATATTGATCCCTAGGAAGAATACTCACATAACCCATAGAAGAGATTCTTTCCCCTCTCCTAGAGATAGAACAGTGAAACCTGATGTGAGTTGGGAAAGTAAAACTGAAAAAAATCCACAACATTGCAGTTGTCTACTTTTATTATTTCATAGTAATTCCATAGTGAATAGCTTTATAAAAACTATAAACTTGATGCACTTTTCTTTACCACAGAATGGTATTTTTATTGTGATGGATTACATTTTACCATCACACCAAGAGAATGCACCCATCTAAAGGAGACAGTTCAAAATATGTTTTATTTTCTATATATGTATTAGCCAAGGCTGTGTCCTATGGCCTAAATAGAAGGATAAGTCCAGTAGAAAGAGGAAAAACAACCAAAAAAAAGCACTAGAACTGGCAAAATAGCAGTGCCTGTACTTGATCTAAGTAATGAACAGGGATTGCATAAGCAATTTTTATTTAATTGACTGGTTAGAAAAAAAGGGAGAAAAGAAAAAAAAACAAAAAAGAAAAAAGAAAAAATTGTCTGAAAATTTATGTCATATCAATTTCCAGATATCTTTTATAGATCAAATCAACTTTTTCTAATTGACTACCATTAGCAACACTTCAATCCACAGATTTTTGTCTGTAGTGCTCCCACACACAGCAATAAGACTAAAATCCTCTTTATCCTCCTGAGCAGGAGGAGGAAGAGAATGAATAGTGCAGGAATAGGATGACATGCATGTGGTAAGGTCTGTGGTAGCACCCACCTCTATGTAAAGACAAGGTAGTTACTAATGAATGTAATTTGTGTGTAGAAGGAAAAACACAGTTCACATTTACTAATTAACTATGCAACGGATTTCTGGCTGCAACTTACCAAGTTTCAAAGAGCAAGTACACAAAAATAAGTAAATTATGGTTTCAAGTTTTATTAAAGATTTATGCTGTCATTGTGAATGTGACTAACTATCCAGAACAACCTTGAAAGATTTGTAAACCACAAACAAGGTGGAATGAACCTCAAGAAGGAGAGAAAAGTTCCCTCTAAGGAAAAAACTGGGCACATTTCAAAAAAACCTTGATTATACAAAACAGGACAGAGCATAAATTAAAGACCCCCAGGGGCAGCTTCAACTTGCAGCCAAAATCAAGTTTTGCTGCTTTACTCTGTTGGCTAGTTTCTAATTGCACACTGCAATGAAAATCGTTTATAACTAGAAAGGTCCCATAACAACGTGGCAAAGGCACAGGGACTGCAACAGAATATTAGAGAAACTTACCCTGTGGGCGATCACTAGCTACTGAGGAAGATAATAACTGCTCAGCTACTCTGAAATAATTTAGTCATAAAAGAATGTTCATTAAAATAACGTTAAAGAGTGTTTTCAATGTGGTGTGCAGGGACTTAGCTGCGTGATTCTTTTTAATATTAATGGGAATTGCGTGGCTAAACCCACACACACTGTGATGAAAATCTGCACTTATAGTTTTAACAAAAATCCATAAAAGGAAACAAATTCAGGTGAAGGCTTCATTCTGTTTTGCCATGTTATTGCTAACAATATAGTATGTACGATTAGTGCATAACAATTGTAATAAAAACACGGCTGCACCTAAGCTCTTAATGAAAGAAGTTAAGGAGAGAAGGAAAGGCTTACCTCTGTATGAAAGCACTGATTAAACAGAGAGGACAAATACTGATAGTAATATATAAATCTTCAGTGTGAATTGTTTGTGTAACAGGCTGCAACACAAATGTGTTGGTAAGCTACAAAATAGTTTTATTGCATGTTTCAAATGAGAAGTTGTTAAAAACATGAATGAATAAGAGAAATTTTGATGTTTAGTGGAAAAAGCCCTTTTGATAAGACAGAAAGAGAAACACCTTCCTTTAATGAGAATTTACATGTAACTCTTGGAGCCTGTATGTCTCAAAAAACATAGGGCCCATGGTAAAGCCAGATTGCGCTTATTCTTCTCAGCTATGCTATCCTCGACTGGCATAAATATGACTAATTGGGCTGATGTGAAATAGACTTGTGATGAAAAAGCTAGAAAACAATTTGGTTTAAAAAAAGAAAATGGTCTGCAGTGACAACAAAGAGCCATATCTGAACTTACCCGGACCAATAATATGCAGACTGGCAAACAGGGAGATGATAAAAGAGCAGGTCGTATTAAGACAAATTTTTAGTCCATTTTTACTGGCAACTGGTACTTTCATCCTCATAATGAATATCAGAGTTATTTGTTCTCCACTTTTATGACATCTTGTATTTCATGTTTTGTTTTGTGAGCAGAGCTTTGGGAGTTTTTTGAGTGAATGTGAGAAAGACTGTGTTGAGAATTAAAAATTTCAGTAAATGCCAATTATTTATAACAAGAATGCCCTAAGACAGTATTTGAGCCCAGTTTTATCATATGAAGAATACCTTAGATTGGAGCCATTGAAATTTTGAAACATGAAAATGATAAAGCAAAGGATTTTCTATTGTAATCACACTTGTAAGAACCCCTCTTACCAGGAGGCAGTAATGTGAAGAGGAAGCTTAGCATATAAAGCTTTTATTATACCTTTTATTTTTGAAAGAGTGTTATGAGAGCTTAGAATTACTTTTAAATGATTGGCACAATAAGCGTTCCATTTTAATTGGCACTTCTGTGATTTATCACTATATCATGTTGGGAACACCCCATTAGGCCGTTTGTAAGTGAATAGCAGGCTACTGTACATCTGACAATACTTGAAGACTTCTATTGAAGGCACCTATTAACAGGAGACACCTACTAAGAGAGTTCATGTCCCATTCTTTCTAACTACTGAATTGCACCGAATTGTATCCTTCCCTCCTGAGCAGAAATATAATTCTTGCCATCCCAGCTACCACGCTGCCATGTTTTCCTGTTTTGCAATGGCATGAACAATATGATTTCAGTTTCTAAACTGAGAAGACCAGGACCAGGATGTTTAATCCCACTGAAAGCAATTTTCTTGATCATCTCATCTTGTTATTTCCTCTCTAATCAGAACAGTATTCTCAGTCCTCACCTGTACCATAATGCTTGAGGTAAGTAAGAAGCCATATCAAAACTTGGACTTAGATGAAGGGTGGAGTTTCCTTGTTCTGAGGTTTGGAAGTATTAAGCTGCTGCCACTGACCCTGGCTCTAGTACTGAATGAATTTCCATCTAAAAGCTGTTCAGTCAGACCCTGAGGCTGCAACAACCAAATATTGCCTCTAGACATTGGTTCAAACCCATAGCCCCCTTTGTCTCTTAGCGCTCTGTTTTCTACCCAGCATTCAAGTGTTAGACCGATGATGCTCAGCAGCATCTGAATGACTCCATTTTAGAGATCTGCAGTGTTCAAAACCTTTCTAATCTGCATCAGATAGCACTATTTCAGGATCTTGATTCTAATTTTAGAAAAGCAATCTTGACACATTGTGATACATGTACACTTACCTTAGTATTTTGATCTGGCCCAAATGATTTCTTTTCAACTCCTACATTGCATATTGCATTTTTTGCATTGGCATCTGTTACTCTATGTACCATCTGTCTTTATCGACACTTAGGTACACAGATGTGCTGTCACTGCGCAAAATGTTAGAGATCAGTTTAAACTTCCCTTTTCCTAAAAATTGTCACAATAACAATTATTCCTTGTCAACAAGTAACATTTGCTCTTATTTGTTTCAAGAGGGCTTTGGAGGCTTTTCTTGTCCTAAAAGCTGTGTTTTCAGTGAAAAAAAAAAAAAAAAATCCAACTTATGATGGTAATGCTATCATCTGAGTTCAAGGTTATTTTCTATATACTTATATTTGTTTTACTACCAGTAGGCTATTCTGTACAGAATCAGTTTTAAAAAAAAACCCCAAAACGCCCTAATGGAGACTTGCCAAAAAAAGGTAATATAATAGTATCTTAGAATGGATGCAAGTTACTGCAGTGCTTTCCAGACTTATTTCTCATCTTTGTGTATAGACTTATGTATGCCTTCATGCCATATTTAGAAAGATGAAATTGAAGGAAAGTTTATCATAAATAACTGGCCAAGAATTATGTCAGATAAATAGGAAAAAACTGTTATCTGTTAGCTCTATGTGTAAAAAACTTAGTAGTGGGATACCCATAATACCATGGAATAGGGATAAGACATGCAATCTCTGTCACACTCAGTTTTCAAACTCAAGTTGCCTTAAAGAAAAAAGCCAGTATGAAACTCCTTAAACAAAAGGTATGAATTCAAATTTATTTTAAACTATTATAAATAATTAAATCCTGTTTAGATTCTTGGAGAGTCTGACCTCTGATATTCCTATTATAAAAGTGAAGAAGATTGAGATGGGCACTTACGTAATATAAATCATACTATGTTATAATTTTATATATAAATATAAATAGGTTTCCTTGTTAGAACAAATGAGTAATTTTTCACAGAGAATATTTCACTCAGATTTATGACATTCTAAAGGTCTTTTCAGATAAGTAATAAACAGTAACAGAAATATGATACTTACCCACCTGTAAAAATGGCTGTTCAATGTCACAGTATTTTAGACACAGAAGCATTGAGAGCTGCTGGAAAGCAAGAAATTCCTCGAAGGAATTTCACCAAAGAAATCATGATTTCTCTTTCCCTCTTAGTAAGGTAAAACTATATCAGCTGTGGACACATTGGAGAAAAAAAGCCCTACAGATTAAACCACAGTTTATAACATTGATATTTTTTACCTGAATTTGAAGAGTTAAGAGAAAACCATAAGGATATTTCTCATCTGAACTTGAACTTGAACACTAGATCTGACTTCTAATTTAAAGCTACAATATGGCTCACAACAATGTGTTGTTCTTCCAGGCTCCATGCACTTAAAACATGTGTATGCTTGAACAAACACAGACTTTCTCTAAAAAAACTGTATGACAGAATGCTTTCCAAAAAGTAACAGAAATCTTGAACTAAAATACTTGCATTCATTCTTTTCTATACATCTTTAACATTTCTATACATTGTCTCCCCACTAGCTTTAATGTGGAGAACAAAGAGATAGGAAATAGGCCCATTCTAGTGACGTAAATCTACTTTGCTGAGAAACACTGCTGGACTAAACCTGATGGAAGTGGACTTGCCACATCTGTGTCCCTAACTGTACTGCAAAATGCAAGAAAGCATGTTCCAGGAAGAAAGGACGTACAGAAAGATAAAAACAAAGTTGTAGTAAAACAGGTATCCATCACTCCAAATTAATCACATGTACCTAAGTCCACTCCTATCCAATCTTAAAGGAAGATTTGTTTAAATAGAGGATTTCTCTTATATTTAAGTTCTTCTAAAAAAATATTTAAATGACTGAGCCTGTTGATAATGGATCTTCTGTAATATTTTGCAGAGCTTTTGTCTTGTACAACAGAAAAGAGAAAGCAGACTCTAGAAAGCTTGGAGAAATTACAAAACGTAATAGCCAGTGTCTTACCTAAGCTTCTCCCTTTTTGTCTTTTTTTAAAAAATTGGCTTTGCTTTATATTTTGGTTGTACCTTATGTAGTTATATATTAAATTGCAAAGTTATTATTTTAGAAGATTTGACTGAATATTCCCTCAATCCATGAAGCTCCTATGGCAGTCCCAAAAAAGCAATTTTTTAAAACAATGTGTTCATCTTCTCACCTGGTCTGACTTTCAGCTCAGTCTAATTTCCCTTCCATTCTCCCAGAAATTCGATTCTACAACGGGTTGTGCTGTCCCATTTCTCAAACTTCTGATTTTTTCCCTTTTCTGTGCCAGTCACAGTACTGCTCCTGCATTTGCTCACTCTTGTCCTTATACACACAACACCCTTAGGCCTCCTACTGATGAGAAATGAATAGCAAGACATAAAAGCACTGCTTCCTTTTTTTTTTTTTTTCCCATAGGAAACCTTTTCCTCACACCCATACTTCTCAGGAAATTAATACCAGCTTGACAGAAGAACAGTTTATAAAGCGATACAGGGGAAGCAAAACTAAAAATCTCTGTAAACCTCCATACTGTATAAAGTTATAATACCTAACCCATTACACAGGCAACCTCTCACACTTAAACCTAATTGAGGTTCTTGTTAAAGCAGATCCCTTGGGGCAGTGAAATGACACTGAATGACCAGTTTTTAAATATCTGCCTATCTGTCTGTCTATCTATCTATCTATCCATCCATCATCTATTTATGTATACATGACATACATGACATATATATGTGTGCATATATACATATATGTATATACATATATATATATGTATGTATGGCAGGTTTATTTTAGAACAGTTTGGTTGTAATGGAAAGGAGGTATGAAGTCTTTCTGGTTATTATCTATAGAAATGTAAAAATATAAAAGTATAAAGATATTACATAAGGAAATATATAAGGAAAAGAAAGAAAGGGTAAGAGTAGATAGTAGAGAGGAAAGATATCACCACCCACGGATTGAGCAATGAGATTTGGTTGTTGCAATTTTGATGTCCGTTGGTTGAAGTGATGGTTGAAGTCTCACCCCATCAGAACCGGGTGAAGCCTGTGAAACATAAAGTTCAATGGGTTAATATGCATTCAGGTTCAGATGCAAACGCCCAGGTACCACCCTTGGTAGGGGAATGGTTTTGCACTGTCTGATGCAATACTGTGCAACACTGTGGATTATGCACAGTCCTCTGCCAGAGAGCCCCAGAAATAAGTCTGGGGGCTCTTTGGGGGTCTTTGATGGCTTATGACCCATTCTAGACATGACAGCTGTTTCTCATGTCACCATAGTTGAATCACTTACACCTTATCAGAAAGCATGAATACCTTCAAGCCTACACATGTTCTAATACCTCCGCTCAGTGAGGGGAGTTACACCTGAGCAACTTGTGTTAGGGAGCAAATTCACATGATAAAAAGAATTATTTCATCTTGTAGAATATGCTTGTTTTCAGCCTTTCCCCTTAACTGGCTCAAAATCCAGCTTGTTGCTAAGCAAAGGTCAGTTTGTTGTGGTCATCCTCTGGTGGTGGTGCACACTCCCTCTGCACCTGGGCTGTTCTTGTACAGGTCTCAGGTTTTGTCATCACAACCCCAAAACCTCTCCTCCTCCCCCTGAGTTTCAGGGATGCAAACCTGGCTGCAGCAAAGCACCCTGCTGCTTTTGCAAATTGCTGATGGTTGGTGTCATTAACCTTTAATTTAACCATTTCATTCAACCTTTCATTTAACCATTTCAGTGTCTCACATATGAGGCAAAAGATACTCACAAGAAACATTTAGCATGACCATCACCATATTCGAGATCACAAGTAAATCCCAGTCGAAATAATACTTGGTATATTCAAATTTACACAAAACCTAAAACTCTGGGAGCTTTACACTGCCATTATTTTTCAGAAAAGCAGTATTGGCACCATTGCAGAACTAAAGAAATGAACCATCTTCCTCTTTTCCTCCTCTTTCTACTTAAAACCAAAATCAAACCAAGCTACCACCACATAAATCCACAAACCTCAAAAAAACCCCAAAACCCAAATCTCTCCAAGTGATAAGTAAGTACATGGGTATTTACATTCCTCCTTCCTTATTCAGGAACCAATGATGACATCACAGAAGGTCAGGTGCAGTAGCAAATATTTTATAAGGGGAGAAAGAATATAGGGATCGATGATATTTTATAGATTAACTTGACAATTTTTTAAACAATTGTGCATAGGAACAATTGTTCAGAAACCATTTGCCAGGAATCATAAGGTATTTTGACTGGGAAATTAATGTGTGCTTTCTTTATAAGAATCAATGTTCTACCACAATTCAGACACAGTAACACTGACAATATCCACCAATCATTAGTGAAGTTTCCCTTTTCATATTCATGATAAGGCAGTAATAAGCCACTACTAATGGGGGGAAATAAAACAACCAAAAAGCAAAACAAAATAAAACCCACAAAGTGAAACTGAACAAACAAGAGAACAACCCCAAAAAAGAAAAATCCAAGGAACCAAGAAACACTTCTCCTGCTACTTTCCATCTTTCTGTAGACATTATATTCTGAACACCAGTATAGCCTAGCAGGTGTAACAACAGTCCTATTCTAAATATTTTCTTGTTTACTATGATAGAGTATTACTGAAATACAGCTAAATCCATGGACAAGGAAAATTTCCTCTTGTCAGGTTTTCTAGAAAAATCACAGAAATTTATCACCAAAAATTTTTTTTTCAAAATTTTATGTTCAGTAAGGAGTATGAGCCTTTCTTCTCAGTAAAAACATTATAAAGAAAATTTGTAAATAGTTTTACAAATTGTCAGGTGAGAGTGACCATGGGTACTGCATTGAAAAGCTTAAACAGGTTTTTTTAATTTCCATATGGTCATCCACTATTTTGCAGCATTAAAGAAAGGAATGATAGTAATAAAATTCCTTCCCTTTTATTAAACAAGAAAGGGCCTTGGGAGGAAAGGAGCTGGGAAAAGGGGAAAGGAGATTAAACCCTGAAATTTTAATACGAGAAAAAATACCTATAAAGGACTAAAGAGGGAAAACTAAGGGGTTAGAAAAAGTAGAAGAACTGATAACTGGGAAAGCAAAATGAAATATTTTTAAGCTCTTGGAAAAGCACAGTATGAAGTCTCTCTATATCCTGGTTAGTGCGACTTCATGTTGTATTTTTCAAAATTGTATTGTTTTTCTAACATTCTCAACTTCATTAACCATTCCATTTGAAATAGATGAGAAGCCAGGGAATGAACTTTCCCTCCTTCCCCATCACAAACGTATAACAACTCTTATGCATCAAAATGGGATTCTCTTGTTTTCCTTCTTTTCTTTTTCATTCAGAGAAAACTCAAAAAACCCTGGATGTTCACAGATGGATAATCTACCAATCTAAGTTACCTAAAACACCCTATGTCATCTTGAGCAACTCTCTTGGTAACATTCTCAAACAATTTGTACAGGAAGGTCTGGTGCTGGAACACAAGAATCACTTTTAAACTCTCAAAACTTCTAACATCTTCTGGTACACACTGTGCGGTAAACTGTTATCTTGTGCTTTGGCAGGTGGTCATTTCCTGTGCGGGTGGTTATGCCACAGCTGAGCCCTTCCTTCATTCAAATGACATTTTTTCAATTACTGTATTATTAAGTAACATCAATAAAACAATAATAAATGTTAGTAAACAAATGCTTCTTAAACATCAAGAGCAACAGTTATTAGCACAAGACATACACCCTCTCCACTCACACATGAGCCGTCACTCTTAAGCATATCTACAACCCACTGCATGGCTGTCCAGCAGAAGTCAATCTCCAACACACATTCCCCAATGGATGACAGGCTCAGATCAACTGTAAGGATGAGGTGGTAGAGCCACTGCTTAAATCTGTGCACTGTATTTTGCTTACGGTCTCCAGCCTGCAGTGAAGCGAAGGATGTGGCTCTGCTGTCACACCACAGCCAAGCCTGTTGGCAGGTGGTGCCAAAAAACCCTGGGGTCTTTGGTGCATCTTCCCTATCCACCAACCCCAAAGATTTACCACATAAAGTTTATGATGCCTGATCTCCTTTCTGTGGCTGTCCAGCCAAGCATTATTTGTCTGACGTCATCCAGTCATTAACCATGTCACCCACTTTTCCTGGCTATTTCATTGGTTTTCCGTTTCTATGCTCAAAATCCTGTTATGAGCAAACATACTCTATATATATAGCCAAAAAAATGTTATTAGTAAGACTGAAATGTAGATTCAAGAGTTATTATTATTCCAGATCTAGGGAAAATAAGAAAGAAAAATGAAAAGAAAAAAACAAGGTATACTGCTATATAGGAAAATATCTTCAACCACAACAAAAACCATTATTTTTTATTATTATTATTATTATTATTATTATTACACCTCCTACCAACTCTCAGTTTTGCTGGTGTCACACTGACTTTTCAAGTGCTCTTCTGTGATGCTCACATTCATGGAATCACACTGTTGTGAGAAGGGGAACAAGAGAAGAGCTGAGCAACAGGAAGTCATCGACCCGGGTTCTTCAACCAGAAAGATGATGTTGCTATGGATAGTTTCTCCTTCCCCAATCTAGGATGTGGTTGAAGTCACCTTAATATTTTTGCTAATATATTTTAAGATATTGTTTTTCTTCTCTGATCTGTAAATTCTTGTTATATTCAATTTTACTGTATATGGTATATGTATATGTATATGTCTTTTGCATATGTCAGACATATTTATTTTTCCTCTTGTTTCCACCTGAGCTTGATTTTTTCCAGTCCTGGTCTGAAATTATTTAATGGCAAAACAGAAGACTGTAACGGTAAAGTCTCCATTGCCAGTCCTGGACCCTTTGCTCAACAGCCTATGCTTGTTCTCTACTATCCTCTATTTCAAATTCTCAGAGCCATAGCCCCTGAAAGTCCCCTAAGTTTGATCTGTTTTGTTGTAATTATTGGCTCAAGAATTATAGAGGATCAGATAGATATTTGTTTGCCAGTGCTGTATTTGGGCTTAATGATCATTTACCCTTATATATTAATACAACAGGTGTTAAAAAATTCCTGTATAAAACTTTCAGGTGTATCAAATACCATAGCTCTTGAATTGCCTAACGATATTAGAATCCTTATGTAATCTAATGCTACACAGAAAACCTAGAGATGCTTATATAGGGGAAGGTAATTTGTTTTCAAAGGGAGAAAACTATACTCGTTTAAAATTTCATCAATTCCTTATAGATTTTTATTATTTTTTAATTACTTTCATGGGATGCAACAAAAGCCTTCAATTTTTTTACTAGTCTCCCCAAGCCTACAGTAGTGTTAACTTATGACTACATACTGATTATTTTGCAATGCTTGCAAAAAAAGCATAAAATATTCTTGATCCCTTTCTATCACTTTCATTCATCTTGAGCATATTTAGTGTGCCATTCTTAAAAAAATAATCATCACAGCCAGCATCGTAATTGTTTACCATTTGATGATGAAGTTGGCATTCTATTTTCTTTTCCTTTCACTCATATTAAACTGTTTCCATGCGGCTCCTTACAGTGAGATAAAATTTTAAATTTACATAGAATTTATGTTAGTTCCAGTTATTTCGTGCAAAGATAAAATTCTAAAAATGTAGATGTTTTCTATGTACAGTCAGTGACATCCAAGATATTGGGCAATCCAGTCACAATATTCATTTTCTGTTTATTTTCTCAACAGAATTTCTGAGATGGCTGAAAAGTGAAAGACAGACAGGTGCTGCTCACATTTTTTAGACTAAGCAGTGTAGATACCATCATTTGGCCATATGACAGTGATATTTCTTGCCAGCATCTCCAATGATTCTCTGCCTAAATAATTAATAAGTTTACTATTTCTTGGGTGCAGGATATGGACACTAAACATTTAATAACAAATGCATTTGCAGGCTATTAAATTAAACAATATAAAATCTTTGTGTTTTACTTAGGCTAAAGGAGCACGTGTTTTTGCAAAATCACAGAGGAAAAAGTACTATAACCTTCAAAAGCAATAAAGATGTAAAACCTCAAGGACCGATAATATAAAAATCCTATGCAATTTGATAAGATAAATAGGATACTAGCAAAAGCTATATCCTTCTATAAATTTTAGTCTACTGATTTTAGTACACAACTTTTAGTAGAGAATATTATTCCTCCTTTTATGCATTTATGATTAGGTTTTTCCATACTACAAGTTTTGCTGTGCTTAACAAATTAAAAACTTGTAGGTGCTGACACAAACTGTGCTTGTAAAAAAAATCTTATACGCCAGCTATTAGGTAAATGTTGGACATTTACATAGTGCTTGAACTTTCAAGTATTAACCTCAGTGCCGTTGTCATGTGAATTTCCATTAAGTAAGTCAAAAAACTCCTAAAAATGAAAAACTAAAAAAATTAAGCAAAGGAAATAATGTGAGGAAGAGCCAAGGTAAGGCATGCCGGCACTATTTAAACCAGATGAGGAACTGGCTTACAGCAAGATCCTTATCTGACACAACAATTCCAGGAAGCTGTCCAAAATGGATACATGTTTTACTGAGTCTTGAATAGGACTTCTCACTCAGTTTGGTCAATTCATTTGAGTGTTTGTGTCAACAGAATTGCAAAAGTTCATTGCCACTCATCCATGCAGTGATAGCACATATTCACCAAAATAAAAACACACAATCTAACAGACACAGATCCCTTTCAATAGAATAACATACCCATTAATTTTCAAACAAATCCATGTTGCTGATGCAATAATCTTATTTTAGAACTATCAGCTGAAGATAAAATGGAGACATAAAGAAGTATCCTGCATAATCCGTTATGGTTCAAATAGTAATTTTTGCCTAATAATAATGTTCAACCGTCACCCTGACTCTTAAAATGCTTCTTAAAACTTTAGTGACTAGTATAAGAAGTCTCTTTGGCTAATGCAGTAGTTGGCAGATACATGCCTGAATTTAAGAGTAGGTACTCTAATATTGGCAGCTGTTCAACAATTTGGAATCAGCATTATAAACAGGTGCATATAGTGTAGTTATGGTTACTGAGTCAATTTTTCATTTTTACAAGCTACCATGCATGTAGGTTGCTTCACTTTTTTCCAAATGCAATAGTCATGTTCTGTCCTTCCTGCATGAATTTTGGCATGCATAAATTAATCACTTGAAACAGTCTGTAGGAATGCAAGTATTGTCTCAGGTTTGCTGGAAATCCTACAGAGGAGCGAAGTGAAGGAACCAAATACTATAAAAAAACCACTAATTGATTTGGAAAGAGAAATGGCAGTAATAGTTCTATGCAAACCAGATCACTAAATGTCCTCCAACTAGTATAAACAGGAGTAATGGTCTCATGGCTAAACAGTGAGAATGGAAATCTGGTATTCCGTGTCTTGCATATTTTCTTGCTTAAAGGCAAAATACTGGACCTAGTAGTGTAGCAGTGGTGGTTGTCTTAAGTAGAATCATAGAACCATCAAGAGTCAAAGAGACCTTCAAGATGACTCAGTCCAACCATCCACTCAGCACTGACACTGTAACCGCTAAACCACATCACCCTGTGTCAGATCCACGTATCTACCTGCAGGGATAGTGACTCCACCACCTCCCTGGGCAACCTATTCCAATGCCTGACCCCTCTAACACTGAAAAAAAATTTTCCTATATCTAATCTGAATCTTTCATCTCAGGTTAAGACCATTTTCTCTTGTCCTTTCATTGTAGGCATGATAAAAGAGACTGGCTTCCACCTCACATAAACCTCCTTTCAGGTAGTTGTTGAGAGACATGAGGTCTCTCCTGAATCACCTCTTCTTGAGACTAAACACACCCTGCTTCCTCATCCATTTCTTATAAGAACATGATGTGAGAGG
>QWTY01000785.1:0-15058 GCA_008033365.1 Pseudorectes ferrugineus
CACAGATTTCTAGTTTGAGCCTTGCAGATTAAATTTTAACCAAGAAAAAAGGGTAAATTGAAGGTAATATTTATTAAGCGGTTCTTGGACAAGATAGGACATATCAGTGCATTCAAAAATGTTTAGATGACTTTTTTCTAAGATACAGGTTTTCTGAATGTTAAATTTCTTCATAGTAGTATCCTTTAATTCTTTGCTACGCATTTTAAAATGAGTACTCCTCCTTGTAATTCCTTTATCATTTTAATTCAATTTTTATTGTTGAAACCTTTTGATAACTATTATTCCCAACTGTATTGGAAAGGTTTTTTTTGTTTGTTTTAGTCTTTACCTTTTACCCTTTTAAGCTTTGTGCCTTTTGTCTTGCAGTTTTCCATAATCAGTTTCTATCTGATGCTGGAATGCCAGAACTTTGTGTGGTAGCTGGATCACTAAAGGAGGAATAGAAGGCATATCACTGATTTTTATCAGGATGTGAATTATGTGAATGCCCAGAATAATTCTTTTCCTCTAATAACAGCTTATAACAAGTTCACGTGCAGTTTTCAGTCATCTGCTGTCTGATTTTATCCAGTACTTAGTGCTTACAAATTTCTGCTACAATTTAATGCCCATTAGCTATGTGCGTGTGTGTATGTATGCATAGAGATTTGAAAATGTCCAGTGTTACAGAGAGATAAAAGGTGTAAACAGAATACTTGGCATTAGTACTCCTCACATCATCTCAGGCAAGCACAGCTGAGTTAGAGGATCTTGTTCTAGAGCAGGCTTTTCTATTCCTGTCTCAATCATATTGGACACAGCTCATAAATGAGTAAATTAGGCCTTTTGTGCTAAATGTGTCACTTAACAGGCCATGCCCCACTGCGTGGTGTGTTGGCTACAAATAGCAACGTAAATATTCTTGGTATTATTCTTCTCAGGTGTTTAGAGAAACATGAAGCTATTTAGACACTAAGGGTTCAATTGTTGTTAGAACCAAACATAAATCAGAAAAGCAATTTTCCTCAATGCAAAGTGTAAATACTTTTCAAACCACAATGTAAGACCAGCGTTCTGGTGTACACAATCACTGTGAGATCAGTGGTGGTCTGGCACCATACACTTGCAGTAAGAAGGCTCTGTCAGTTGCCTTGCCATTAGAGCATACATACCCTTTACATTTTGCCCAGAAAACCACAGGCTGAGCACTGGACCTGGGTTCAGTGTGACCATGTGCACTTTAATGAGGTTGGTTAATCCACAGCATGCAGTACAGCAGTGTACCAGAGCCATGAATGACTGGATACAGGCTTCATTTTTGAAGTTAATTTTGAATATTATTAGTCAGAATGCGTGCTAAAAAAAATTAAATAAAAAGACCGCGTTTCTATCACATCTTTATGTGCTGGGCCCAGAAGAGTGTGGCAGAGTTGCCAGTACAGTTTAAAGATGCAGCGTGTAATGTTGGTGTCAACCTTTGTGACACTGACTCCAGATAGCAGCTCGTAGGAAGATATTTTTTGTGTGCCTTGGTATCCATAGCACAGATGCTTCATGATATTCATGAATCTGGTTGCAGATCATAAGTAATTGAGACTTGATTGTCAGTCAGGAAAAAAAGCAAAACTATCTTGAACATGCAACTGGTTATGTACTGTGGCATCTACCACCTGCCTCAGGGCTTTATTTGCTTGTAGTTTTGTTCATGTTTACCCTCCTCTGCTTTGTTCCTTTTTATGCCTTTTTTAAGGTTTATCTTCTTACATTGTTTTTCTCTTCTATTAAGAAAGCCTGATAGTTGAAAGATTACCTCAGATTTTTCTGTTCCTAGTATCATGAACTAGGAAACACAAGGGGGGATTTTTTCCAGGTCTGATGTGTCAGGTATTGGTTTTGTTCAACTCTGTACTGATGTTAAGAACTGATTCTGCATTTTTTTACCTTTATCTCATCTCCTTTATAGAATGCTGTGCTCAAATGTCTCTGAAATTTCTTATTAAAAACCAGCAGAGACATATTTAATACCAGTTCTCTTTTGTGAACCAAGACCAAAAGAGCGTTTTCAATCTATTGTGACTGAAATCTTAAACTTGGCTGGTGTGTGACTGAACACTGTGCTCCTCCTGCTCAAGATCTATTGAAATAATTTTCTAGTCTTGATCAAACCTTTGGCAAAAATCTAATCTCCAAGACATTACAGGCAAATGAAAAAGAAATTTGCTTTTCTACAGTTCCACTTTATCTGGATTGCATGAGTTACTGTCTTTAAAAATTAAGCATAAACATTCATTTTTAGTTACTGAGATTGTTTACTGCTTCCAAGCTTTGAATTTGGGAGTCATCAGCATTTTTACTCAAACTCTTGTATGGCATAAAGAGAGTTCAGAAAATTAAACAGATGCTTAAATTAGGCCAACAAATAGGCCTGTTAATTGTTCTGTTTGGTTCTAGCCTAAGATTTTTTTTTTCATCCTCTGCCTGCTGTTCCTCATGTAAGCCAAAATGCAAAGATTTCAAATGGAAAAATCCTGAGTGAATTATTTCAGAGTGGAAAACCCCAGATACACATGGAAATTTTTGTGTTTAAAAAGAAAAAAAAGTCTTTTCAATAAATTAATTCTGTAGATAAATATATGTATTCATATGGAGTTAAACACACATAACAATAAGTATGTTGCTCATGTAATGTTGTAAGATTTCAATTAAAGGAACTTGCCATTGGGTATCTTGCAAGAAGCAGTCCAAGGTCCTGTCTGCATAGGAGAAGCTAAGGAAACAGGACAGCAGTTAATGAGATTTTGATTATTCCTCTGAGTGCAGCTTGGAGGAATCCCCAGAACTCTTGTCTGTTAAACCCCTGAAGACTTATGTTTTAGCAGTAACCTACTGTTCTACTCCCTCTCAGTTTTGCTGCAGACTTTTTGGTAGTAGACTTGACAAGATAGTCCTCGGAGAAGGAAGATACTACAGGCCATAAGAGAAAGTATAATCTGTGAGATCTTGAATTCATAACACAGCAGGGAGTTTCTCTTGCATCTGCTGGAAGCAGGCTTGCCTCTATGTGCCTAACATCCTGCATTTTCCTTTCCAAATGTGGCAGGTATAAAATAGGGTAGATCCTGCTCGGTACTAAGCTATGTACTTCAAAAGAGAGGGGAACAAGTGAAGTAAGTTGGATTGTGGAATAAAATGAAAATAAATAAGGAGAAAGTGTTAGATGAACAGTGAAATACAACTGTAAAGGGAAAATGAATGAGAGAAACAGAGACAATATAAGTGGAGGCTCAATTCTGAGAAGCCTTAAAGGTGAGGAATGAAGAATTCATATTTTATATAGAAAACAAGGGCTGCTAAAAATTTTTTTGAAAGGGATGAATATGTTAGGAATAATGATAGATTACTTCATTAGGCTTCTCTACTAGCTCTAGTTGATTTTTTTTTTGATGTATCCCACTCAATCAATCCTAGATATGAACATGCAAATATTACCATATCTAAGAGAACATAGAGAGGGAGACAAATTATAAATTTTTTAGAGTCACAGACGTTTCAAGAACTCTAGGATGTTTATCACTAAAATATTAAATTAGAACTTTGAATTCACAAAGGCGAAAGTTATTATAAATGAGCTATTCCCACAGATTTTAAGTACTTAGATTTTATTTGGTATTTCATCGAAGGTCTCCAAATAGAGTACAGAGAAGTACCATCTCTTCCTGGGCCATACACAGTACAAATCAACCTCATAAAGATTTTTACAGAAATACAAATTCTCTCTAATAGTCCTTTCAGCTTGAGTAGAGATTTAATTCATTTAACATAAAGAAGATGCTATACATAACAGTTTATTGCTTCAGTTTCATCATGTTCATTCCATTAATGCACACAGTCACCTGATCAAAGTTAGGCGCATTCATTATTGGTGCCCTGAAGACAGATGAATGAAATCCAGTAGTGTTGTACTTACTTCTTTGGCCTTTAAATTTATTTTAAAAAACCAAAAACCCACAAAAACCAAACCACCCCAAAACATTTTCAAGTAAAAAAGCCAAGAAGTAAGAGAATCTGAAACTCAAAAGAAAGGTGAAAACGGTGTTTTTAATAGCTCTAACCCTTCCATGTGATATTCAGGTATCAATTCTCTTTCCTGTCATAATGTTGGTAACTTTACTTCTTCTGTAGTACCCCTCTGTTAGGCTTCAGGATATATATGTTAAATTTCTAGCTTCGGGTTTCATTCAAAAAAAAAAAAGTCTAAAACAATTTAATAGTTTATACCTAATGAATATAAACCTGAAAGTAATGATACTTTTAGAAGGATCGTATGGTCTTGAATGTGTGGTACAGTTAACTGTTAGATATAGTTTATAGCAAAGACATGTAATAAATGCAATCATAAGTTTTTTAACCTTATTTTAATATTTCGTATGTACCAGTACCAGAAATATAATAGTGAGGACAGAGCTCTCTCTGATATTTGTATAGAGGTTTCTTTGAGAGTGTCAGGACTGTCAGTTGCATATTCTGGTGTATAAACTGAACTCTGTATTTTCGGTGGGGGGGCAGTTTGTAACAGCTGCCCAGCAGATATTAATTGTATCTTCACATAATGCACAAAATTTCAGAGCTATCTGAGATTGTCAGCATTTAAGAATAATTCTTCCACACTTGGTTCGTTCCACATATTTGTATTCTCCATCAGCCACTTCTGATATTACAACAGTAAGTATAGAGACAATTTTTTTGGACTAACTTACTATGTGACAAGTGTAGTTTCACTGAGAATGTATCTTAAGAGCTGCTTATCAGTACTGATAATTCCCTTTATATTCTGATCCTTTCTAAATTGGTAAAAGTTTAAACTGTATTTATGTCCCTTCTCTCTTCATAATTCCTTGTGATCCTGAATTCTTCACAGGATTTTGCTCTCTTGAATCTTTGATTCTTCTTTACTGTAAATAAAACCATCTATTATATATAAATCCAAATGTTGGATGTCTTTCTCACATTTTCTCTCTCCTTTTCCGCTTTTGTCATCCTCTAAAATATGTCTGGAACCAGCAGAGTAATTTAGAACACTCATTTTCTCTTTTTCATTCCCTTGAATGTTTGTGGTAATTTTGAGTGGTTAGTATTGTGCAATTTTAAAACTTTAAGCTCTTTAATGTAATCACATTTACTAGGCAATAAATGCAATTCATTAATTGGATACTGAAGAAATAGAACTTTGTATTATATGCCCAGTTCATTATGTTAGCTTTTAATCAGAATTTATTTGACTCTACTCATGTAAAGCAGAGGGAAACTTAGTCAAACTAAAATCTGACGCTGAAGCAAATACTAAAGGGAAAAATATTTATTTATGTGAACTTACTGTATGTATTCAGTTAACTTACCACTTCTGATAAGTTCAACAGATTCCATATGCTTGAAAGAAATTAGTTTTGATGAAGTCTTTGCAGTTGTTTGTGTTTAGTTTGGATTCATAAGTCATGAGACAGAAAACAGTGCAGAAATTGTGTTACTCTACAAGTAAAAAAAAAAGGGTTTGTAGAGTACTATTTCACTTTCCGTCCCAACTTGAACATAGTTTTGTTTCTGTTCTCACCATGCTGTTATATTCCCTAGTTTTACTGTCAAATTAGTTGAGGTTTTTCCCCACTGAAAGAAAATTGAGCTATTTTTAAAAGGGCGTTTCTTCCTTTTTGCAATGTCACTTAAGCTATTCTTACCACTGAAAAAGGACCATTGAAGTTTACCCCAAGTGATTTTGCAGGTGAAATAGATAGTTCTATTTATTATACTACTATTCTATTTATTCTAATAGTTTTATTTTCAGTCTCACTGAATTGCCTAAAATGTTAGTGGGAAATGTTAAAGAAAAATGGTGTTGCAGAACTGTGAAAAAAATTAGTTATGCGGGAGAAATTTAAATGTTCATGAGGAACTAACTGAACAGGTGCCCCTGTTTTCTTGGTATCAGACTCCAGTTTGCTCTCCAAAACCCCATTAAGCATTTATTATTTAGAATATTTATCCCTTAGAGTAGAATTCTTTCCTAGCACAATATTCTGGGATGACTAGAGATGTAGCAATGTTGCTGCTGACACTTGCTTACACGGTAGTTAAAAATTCAGGGTTTTGAAAGGTCTTTTGGATGTCTGTTGGGTGAAAAAATTGATCCTTGTACATTTGTGATTAAGTGCATCTATTTGGTAAAATGTCTGTGAGACCTGAAGGGGTGCCCTGCAGCCTCCCACAGTCCATCCATCCCAGTGCTCAGTCTTGGGCAGTGGTGATGGGAGAGGTAGGTTAGGGAGACCACATTAGTTACAGTCCCAGCCACTTCTGGAATTCTCTTCACCTCAAATTTCCCCAGAATCCACAGTTGCTGGATCAGAGGTGTTAGAGGGCACATCTATTCTAGGTCTGTGTAAACCTTTAGCATTCTTGTTCTGAACAGAAGGAGTGGTGATTTTCTTCAACTATCAATGTAGATCTAGGCAATCATAATTTTCTTCTTAGGCACATGTTTCAAATCACTGGAGAAATATGCTCAGAGGAATATTCTGTTTTGTTCGGTTTTATTCCCCTGACCAACCATGCAGTTTGTTACAAACAGCAGTAAATTAGTAAGGATATGCTGGATCCATATTTCCATCTTTGAAAAATCTCATATGAAAATACTCAAATTGTCCCTCTCAAAAGTAGATAACTGTTTCCTCTAAAATGAGTCTGCAGCGATTGCTTTTGCCCACACCAGCTGTTTTGCACAGAAGTTTATTTCAGCCCTTAATTTTTGCCTTAGTACATGGAAAAAGCTATTGTCATCCTGAGGCCTCCAGAGGCTGAGCAGGAGTTTTACCTGGCAGCACTCTGTGTGCTTCCCTGACAGACATTGATACTACCAAAATGTTTTTCCTAGGCTGACCACCTTACTGATCTTTGACAGACAAGCCAGTTATTTGTTTCTTTCCTGATGTGTCAAATATCCATAGTATTCACTTTGGGGTTTTTTTAAGCCCTGTTCAGGCAACAGAATAGAAATGGTGTCTGTGGCAGCAGCTGCTCCATGAGTAGTGTGTTGTAGAGGCCAACACAATGATAATTTAAGGGAAAAAAATATTTTAGAGGTAAGTGATTTTTCTGTGGCACCTCCTTGTTGGGATGCTTTTGTATTTGTTTGTAAAGCAGTTTAATTTTTCTGAATGTAAAAATAATGTAAGTGTCAGAACAAAGTCCAGCTGTCTTTGGGGTTCTTGTCCAAAATAATCCTTAACTTCATTTCTTAATTCTCATTTCTCAGCAGCTTTTTAGTTTAGTTCAGCTAAAAAGTTCACCTTACCTTCTGGGTTTTTTTAGGAAATTGTGGTTCTTGTTTTACTGCATCTTGAGGAGTTGGACTCCAGATTAGATCTCAATGTCTGAGAATTTTGAGATTAAGTGTAATTTGTGTTCCGTGCAGCAGATTTCAATACACTGTAAAATGGCCAGAACTGATTTAATTCACATATGTGGCTGTTTTGTAGAGCACTTGGGTAGGGAACAAGAATCGTGGGTTCCAGCTTGTACGTGGTCTGATCTCCTTTCTCTTAGAATTAATGTCCTGTTTACCTGATGAGCAAGAGTCATCTTTAAATTGGAATCATTGTAATGCAAAGAAGGCAGCATATTTGAGTCCTTAATATGTGAATTTTTCTGGTGGGCTACACTGAAGCTGCAGGATGGTCTGCTGAGTTACCAAATGTATGTGTGTATTTTCCATTTTTCAGTGCATGAGAGTTTTCAGTCTAGCAAAATTTTTCCAGTTATAGAAATAAATGGTTGTCACTTCTATAATTACAGTTAAGCAGTAGTTAATGCTTGCTTTGTCCAACACTTGTGGCTTAACTGCAGTTCATGTTGATGGAAGTGTTTGCATGTTGCTTTTTTCTTCCTTAGTCTATAGTGGAGGACTTTGAATTGTTCATTTGTACAAGCTCAGTACATTTATTGATAGAGGTGTTAACTATCTTTTCAGCATAGAACAAGATAATAGAGTCCTTTCAGGTGTGCGTTTGAGTGAATGTTTTAAACACTCTTAATTTTTTGCTAAGGTAGTGTTCTCTGTAGGATTTAATTTTATTTTTTTATACCAAGAACTACTAGCTACAAGCTTAATTGAAGCATCCTAAGTCAGACGATAACAAAATAGGGTAAAATGCAACATACATAATTGCTTGTCTGCTGTTTATAGATTATTTAAAGAGCAGCCCTGAAGTTGACACTCAGTTTCTGAGTGGCAACTGTGAATTCAACAACTATCTTGTCCATTTCTGAAAACTGTCAGCATCAGCAACTGTTGGCACACTCAGGAAAATGGTACTGCCTGATTTATCTGTTTTCCTTTTTAGACATTATTGCCATCTCTGCTGTGCTGTAAACTGTTCTAAATGAAAACTTCAGTTTTTCTAAAATTTGTATCTTGCTTTGAAAATAATTTTTTCTTTTCACTCACCAATATTTCCTGCCCCCCTCTTTCTCAATAGTATTTAATGTTTAACGTTCAGTCATGAGTACAGAACATAGCTGAACATGTTACAAAGGGTGATTTGAGTAACCTCTGCTTAAGATTATAAAATATGAATGAATGATCACTACAACCACTCCCATAAATTAAAAACGAAATAGAAGTAAAATGGGCATCTCACAAGGATAGAGTGAATGTGGAGAGACCTTTTCATTGCAAGGCATGTCAGCTTGGTTATAATTGGCTCTAATAAGCACACTGTATTCAGCTGTAAAAATTCTTTTACCTTGAAGTTCAATGGTGCTCAAAGACGTGAAATTTTTCCTACCTTTGAAAACATCAAAGAAACTGTTTTCAATCTAGCTTTTACAACTGAAAGTTGAGTGATTGGTGTAGGAAAGGTGCAGATACATCAACAAGAGTAAAAAATACTGATCTCTGGCTGAAAGGACTCCTAAAGAGTTAAGTGGTCAAACCAGATTTCATTGTCTATAATTAAAAATATATCTTCATAGATCCATACGAAATGCCAGTTATATATTCAGCAAAATGTAAGTAAAACAATGGACTTAAATGTTATCAGAATCAACTTGAAGAGATCTTAGTTACCTATTCAGCCATGTGATGGTCCTGATGTCTTTCAGTTTCACTTTGGAAAACTGGATTGTGGAAGGTTAGTTGTGATCATATGCAGGTTATAGTGCATTAATTTTCTTTATCTTGTTACATATTTTCATAAAATATTTTCATCTGTTTGAAGGATCTAATTGATGTATCTGTGCAGCACAACTATATGAAATTCTGAAATATGCATGGCAGTGCCAGTTGGTTTCTTCATGTTATTATGAGCAAAATGTAGTTGAACATGTAATTGAAACTGCATGCCATCATTTTTATTATCAACACTCATTTTCAATTGCTTGTAAATTTTTTCCAAGTTGTACCATACAACTTTTCAAAAGTGTTTATTGTTAAATAAGATTGGCAGTACTACAGGCAAAACAGCCAAATTTAAAGTAAATCATAGAATCATTCTAGTACCATGTTCTTGTTAAAACACATTTAAAAACATGATGGTAGCTTAATGTGCTAAATGTAGTGATTTTGTCCTAATACAAGAAAGCTCACTACAAATGGACTTTTTAAAGTAGGTAATTTCCGTGGATTGACAACACAGTAAGGATGCAGGTCATGCTTCCAGCAGAAGATGCAGAAGCTAGTCCTTTCTTTATTCTGCTGTGTTGCCTTAGGGAAAAGCTCAGTGGGTGAGGAGTCAGCCAATGCATGCTTTTAGTTTCAGTTCCAGATTTTTCTTTACAAAACAGCAAACAGGTGCAGTCATCTGCCTTGTCTTTCTGATGCTTGTTTTACTAAAAGAGCAGAGTAAAAACTGATGAAACTGTTCACACAAGGAACAAGAGTAATTTGAGAGAAAGATATCACCTGAGAATAACTGAGTTTTGTTGTATTTATGAAGTAAAAAAAGACACTGTGTCACTTCTTTCTGTTACCTGCAATTTCCTATTTTCTTTTCCTTGTGTTCTATAGCATAAGATTAGATGAATTTCCATCACTTAGATCTGGGGCCAGCCAGGTTATATCCAGTGTATTAGGAATATAGGAGTAATGCAAAATCTGGAATAAAATAGAAGCATGCATAGTGTGCAGTGCAGGGTTAGGAAGGTTGCTAGTGTCTGCCTAATGCTGGGCTCACTTGCCCAAGGATGCATCTATTTGTGCAACCTTCTTTCACCTATTCCATCTAATTACTGCATTGATCCATGCAAAAAGCAAAACAGACTAGAAAACTTATGTCTAGTTGTGGACTTCTGATAAACTTCAAGCGGTGGTACTTCAAATAGGCACTGAAGATGAAAACAGCATATTAAATGCTTTTAAATAGCTGAAGTTTCAGTCTTAAAATGGAAAGAAGTTTCTCCATTAACCTTTTCATACTAAAGTTGTGATCTCTACCTTCAGGTGTATTGTTGCTGTAAGATTATTGAGAAGTTGCAAAACTTTGTTACACAAGTGTTACAAAATTACAAAAATAGAAGCCTCTTCTCATAAAATGACAAGTATTATTCTTTCAATCTTACTGTTACCTCCAGCAAGTTTATTAGGGTTAGAGTGCATATACCTAGCTGAGCTGCCCATACTGACTGGCTCAAATACGCTGCTTCTCATAGACAGAATGAGAGGAGGACTGATTTCTTGTGTTCCTTCCTGTATAGCATGAAGTGAATCACAGGTTAAATGTATACGTTGATTAAGTCATGATAACAGCTGCAGAACTGGAAGAAGTTTGCATCAAAACTAAGGCTTATGATTTTTGGTGCACCTTCAAAAAGGATGCGTAACACTACATATGAACAACTCTGAGGTTTCAAACTAAAGCTTTCTAAAGTTAGTGTATATCAAGGTCTCTGGTTGTATTTCTGTGTGTGTATACAGAATGACTGCTACAAATTGCTAGTTAATGGCGGATTTTGCACTTAAAATTTGTGGTGGATTTAATCTAAAGTAAACCAGAAGGAGTGTGGTTTAATATGTTTTGGAATAGATTAGATCCACAGAATTAAAATGGCTTTCTAGTTCAAATTTTGATTGGTTTTAATGTTGGGTTGTTTTGTTTTGTTTTTCTCTTTCTGTTTTACAGTGTTATGTGGGAACCGATGGGAGATGGTAAAAAGATTATTTCACTGGCTGATAACAACATATTATTGTGGGATTTGCAGGAAAGTTCAGACAAAGCTGTGGTAAGAAATTTTCTTTTAACAAAATATGCTATACTTGAATATAGTGCAAACAACAACATTCCCTAGCGTAGAATTTGCTCATCTTTTAACTGTTCCTTCAAAAATATCTCATTGCCTTTAATATAGGTGGGGGAAATGAATATTCTACCATTGTCTTGAATATTAATGTTTAAGAGTAGTATTTTTGTATCTGTTGCTAGTGGGTAAATGTTTTCTTTGTTCCAGAGTTCCCCTTACTGTCCTACTGGTTTTATAGTGAGTAATCTAGAATAAAGCAGTGCTGACTTGGTGAATGTCTCCAGGTGAAAAATTGATGATCAGTAAAGCCAAAGGTTATTGAATTCAGATAATGCTGTATGAACTCATGTTGGTTAATACCATGTAGCCTTCTATTTAATTTACAACTCTTGATGGTATAAGCATAATATAAGTTTCTGTATTTGCTATGTGCTGCTTTGAATTCTCAATGTTAGTTTAATTTAGTACTATACAGTTTATTCAGATTACTTCAGTTATGGTTAAAAACATCTTATTCAGGAACATATATAAAAAAGTGTCATTGGCATAGATTTTTGTCTGATTATGCCATATCATAGATTGTATATAGAAAACTTTGAATGAATCCATATAGTCATTTAGGTCAGTGTCTGTGCTTAAAAATGGAAACTCGTTATGTCAAGGACATTACTATTCAGTTGATCTGTTGTCACTTTTAGATTTAACTCCTTAGGTCAGGGTTAATTTTTTTTCCTGGATGCTGCAGAATCAGTTTTTTCAACTTAGTCAAGACACTATATCCATAAACTCTTCCCTTTTGGTACCATCTGACTGTGTGCAAATAGATGATGTCTTGAATTATTAGTATTTTGCTAGATATCACATAGTATCAATGTAATGTTATATAGTTTAGTACTTTATGTTTATAATTAAGCCCTTTGGGTTCCTTCTCTAGATGAGAAAACTTCAGCTTTTTTTTTTTCACCTGCAACTTCAATTGGTGTTATGTTGCCTTCCAAGGCTACAAATTAGTGTTTGTTTTCATCAAATTGATGTTGAGAATTTCTGACAGCTTGCCTCCAGGAGCTTGTCTGTGGCATTGTAGCCACTGGATTTGCATTACACCTGCATTAATCAGGATTTCTCTCCTAATGTCTGCATAATACACAAACCTTTCTGCAATATTGAAAAACTACTTTGGGGTTGGTACTGTTTCCATGCTATTGGTCTTCATGTCTCTTTGAAGTACTGAGACTGCTAGGCAACTTAGCATTTTCCCTTTCTCTTACTTCTACTCTTTGTGCAGTTCTGTCCTCACTTGCTGAAATTCTTTTGAATGTTAATTAGTATTTTCACTATTCAACCACTTTCTCATAACTCTCTCAAATTTTTTCTTAATCCTAACCTCTCTGAAATGTCCCTGCCCATGGCAGGGGATTGGCACTAAATGATCTTTAAGGCTCCTTCAAACTCAAACCGTTCTATGATTCTGTGATTTCCTTGGGATGCTGTCTGGTGTATCATCAGTTTCTGTGTGTAGGAATCTTGTAAAGAATGCCAAATTTTATGGATTTTTTATTCCTCATTTTATATTGCTTGGGAATTATTTACTAGAATTTTGTTAGTTGTGTCTTCCTTATACTATTCCTCTTCTCAAAACTAAACCCCAACTCTGTCACACAAATATTTGTGCAGATAACTGTGATTTTCATTTTCGTTTCCTTCCATTGCTAGAATTATGATCTGCATAATTTTGGAGAGGCGTAGACTCTACCAAATTTTGTAATTTCAGCATGGTTTGGGGAATCAGTATTTTTGTCCTCAAAGCAGTATTCAGCTTGCTGATCCTTTCAGTATTTCAAGTAGCACTCCTTATGTAGAATATTTTTTTCATTGATACTTCTAAAATATGCTTGTACTGCATCAAATGTTGATGGCACAAAAGGACTCTAGAAGGCAAAGTAAGTGATAAAGGAATTAAGGGGATTTAACCTGTGACATTTGTTATATGCTTATATTTGATAAAAGGAAATTAATAAAACCAAATGTGAAATTCTTTATCAAAAAAACTGCTTCATCTAATGAAGTAGATATATCAACCCTTGACTGACATCTTCAGATAGGAGCATTTAAAAATGTTTGTTAAAAACCTTTGTTTGCAGAAGTTAAGAATGTCATTTGGATTTTACAGTCAGGCTCTCAGGAGGCTTTATATTGAATTTGACTGATCTTCTATATTTCCATCTAAAAGAATCTAGTATCTCATGTGATTGCACTGTAAACTAGGATTATTTGTGATTAAAATTTTACCCGAGAATAACTGTTTACCATAATCAATCTTCTGCTCCAGCAATTTTGAGTTGTTCTTAGATTATACTTACTTCAATACCAAGTCAGGGACTGCTTTTAAAGTGAGGTTTGATAGAGAAAGTTCATTGAAACTTGACTCTCAGAAAACATATCTCCACGCATCAAAATCTTTAGCCCAGTGAATCTCTTCTGAGATGATTGGAACTCTTGCAATTTTTGAATGTTGAATTTTTGTCTGCAACAAATTTGTCTCAAACATGTCTGTGAATTCCTGAGCTAACTGGAGTCCAGCTGAACAAGACTGAGGAAAGCATAAGCATCTCTTTAAAAGGCCTGCTATAGACTTTCTAGTAATGAAAATTATGACAGGCTGAAGTCCAGTATCATAGGCTTTTTCAGGACTAGAATTAACTCTGGTGCATTTCTGAAACCTTTGAAGATTACCTCCTTACTAAGAGATTAACTCGCTGTTAAATTCTATATGTGGCTGACAAATAATAACTTATTCTGTAGCAATTTTATATTTGCAAAAAAATGTAGGATTGACAGTTACAAAGAGCAATAAAGAAAAACAAGCAATGTTTCATTACACAGTTGGCTTTCTCTTTAAAAAAAAAAACAAACTAGTAAAACCCTCCTCCACAAATCAACACTCTACCCCAACTTTTCCTGCTATAGTATTTAGAATGTGAGAGAAATCTGTGAGAACAGGTTGGTTATAAAACAGATAGCATTGGTAGGGGTAAGCAGTAAATATATTTTCCATTTGGTTATCACCATTTACAAGGAGTGTTTGTAGGCTAATGAGCTGTTGGTGAAACAGTGATTTCTTTCTGTGAATATCCTGTTTATAAGGGATTGTCGCATGCATAATATATCATAATTCTAAAAAGCATGTGATTTGTATTTTAATGCTTTTTGATCAGAATGTAAAGAGACACTTTCCTGAGATATCAATAAAAAGAGCTTTTTTTTGCCTAGAAAACAGATATAGAACAGCCTAAAGCAAAGAAATCAGGTCTTGCCGCATTAAAAAAGGGGCATGTTAAAGCAAATCTAAAAAAAAAAAAACCCACAACATTTACTTTATATGCAGATACACAGAGATTATGTAAATGACAAGAAAAGTTGTCTTTATTGTTCATTAAGATGAAAGGTATCCATTTTTGGAATCTCTTAGCCACTGATGTCTTATCACCTAACACGCTGTTTGGTTCAAGCAGGCAGTGACTTAAGCAGCACGTAGCTGGTGTTGGGGAAACTTCCCTGTGTGACCATCCAGGAGTCACTCTGGCAGTCACACTCCCATGGTCAGAGACTTTGGGCAGCTCCAGTGGGCCAACAGGTCCCCGCTTGACTCCCTGCACGCCCCACTCTCACACAGACAGACCAGGTTTCCCATAGCAGAGTCTCAGTACTCTCGATCCTTTAAGTCACGGTGCAACAGCGAAACAACAGCCTGGGCTGGTGCCTCTTAGGAGGGACCCTGAATAAAGGAAAC
>QWTY01000787.1:0-17706 GCA_008033365.1 Pseudorectes ferrugineus
GCAGGGCTGCTCTGATCTGTCCCTCCCCCAGCCTGTGCTGATACCAGGGTGGCTCTGACCCAGGTGCAGCACCCCGCACTTGGTCATGTTAAACCTCATGAGATTCCCATGGGCCGACTTCTCAAGCTTGTCCAGGTCCCTCTGGATGTCATCCCATCCCTCAGGTGCGTCAGCTGCGCTACTCAGCTTGGTGTCAAGTGCAAACTTGCTGAGGGTGCAATCGGTCACATTCTGTATGTCATTGATGAACATATTAAAACTGATGTCCATTGGGACTCTGAGCCATTGATCATTGTGACTCTAGATGCGGCTGTCCAACCAGTTCCTTTTCCACCAAACTGTCCATCCATTGAATCTATCTCTTCTAATTTAGAGAGAAGTATGCTGTAGGCGACTGTGTCAAAGGCTTTACAGAAGTGCAGATAACTGAAATCCACAGCCTATCCCTTGTCCACTGACATAGTTACTCCATTGTAAAAGGCCGTCTTATCACCATCTTAGTGATATTAAAATGTTTTTAGATTTCTGTGCAATGATGTATGTCCTGGTAGTGGTCATGGGGAAAAAAAGTTGTAAATTCTAAATTATAATAAGGGGGTTTTTTTGCCTCATATAATTTTATTTGCTATGCATTTTACAATTTAAAATGTATTTTGTACATTATTTAGTGGTGGCATAAATACATTCAGGTGTAAAGCTCCAAAGAATGAGGGATTCACAACACATGTTCCTGGCCTTAATTAATGTTAATTTTAGAGTAATTGCATTGAATCAGCTGGTTCAGGTCCAGATTGTGGCCTAAAATTCATGAAAATAATCAGAATGTTAGAAGATTTTGGAGAAGAAGTGGACTTGAAGTCATGCACATTCTGCAGTGTGCAGTGTAATGAGATAAAGTTACACATGTGTTAATGCCGTTTAGTTTAAAGGGATATATGGGCAGTGAAAAGCTGGGGAGATGATGGGATGGAGCTGAATCTGTATTAGAGATGTCTGTGTTTATCTGACTTCACAACTGGGTGCTGATTTTTGCCTTAGAAGACTTGCGTTTTGCTTGCATATATGTATTAACAAACTTATCTGCTCTATGCAGCAACACATGCAGAAGTCATCAGGCAAGGTTTATCATGCAGAGTAATTTGTGTACATCCCAATGGGCATAACTGGCAGATAGCTTGTGTGCAATGATAGTATATACAAATTAGATTCATGACTTCTTCACTCTATCCTTCAGGGAACAACCCATCTTCAGCACCCGAGCTCATGTCTTCCAGATTGACCCAAACACTAAGAAGAACTGGGTTCCCACCAGCAAGCATGCTGTTACTGTGTCCTACTTCTATGACAGCACAAGAAATGTCTACAGGATAATCAGTTTGGATGGCTCAAAGGTAAATTTTATTTCAGAAAACCTGGCTGTGTGAAACATTTTTGTTATTGTTTTCTACTTTGATGTTCTTCGTGTTTCTTCTCAGATATTTGTATCATTATCTGACCAACAGATTACTGATGTGTTAAAATGGTAACGTTGCCTCATTATATGTTTTAAGTGTTTATTCGTAAATTCTGTTTTCCATGCAGTTGTATTGACGTCAATAACTATTGCTGAATTGATGGCCTGTTCCTTGGTTAATGCTGTGAGAAGGCTAAAAAGACCAAAATTTGTACAAAAAGTACAAACAGGGTTACAATAATGTTTTCATTTCTGTACTCAGTCATTTATCAATATAATTAGCTTCAGCATTATGAAGGACATCTGTTCAGTGGCCATAATCATTTAGTAAATCCTTTGTTATGTAATCTTCCAATTTTTGCTGTAGAGAATGCAAGGATTGCCTCCTAATAAAGCCTGCCTAATAAATGGTAAGCTTTTATCAAGAGTCAGTTGGTTTGGTTTGGTTTTTTTCTCTGTTTTAACTAGAAAGGATATTGTGCTGAGCTGCTGCTGTTGTAAAACATGTTGTCTAAGAAATTAGTTCGATGTGCAGAAATCTTTGACTGTTTCTACCCAAGTAGCTATAGTAACAGTAACTTTACAAACAGTGTAGCAGAAAACTCTTCACTAAGGGCATTAAAGATATACAGACTGTAATCAAAAGTTGTGATCCTTTCCAGAGACTTTCATTTGAAGCTTTTGGAAATGCATCACTTCACAATGATTGGAACTGAAATACTCTGTTAAAAGCATGGCAGTATTCAGAGAAATTTTATGACTACTTATTGAAAGCTGAAAATTATTACCCTGCATTTTTTTAAATATCTGGAGTATTGCTATTTTAAATGTAAAAGGAGAATTTCTATCACAAAGATGTATATAGAAATTGGTCTCATAGTCAAAAATCTCTGCTTCAAGTGGCTGAGACTGGTATCAGAGCCTACCAGAATTTTTCCAACTTTAAGTTTTACTTTGTTTTTTTCCTTCTCAGCCTTCCTTCAAATGATTCCGTTAGTTCTGTCAAATAATTAAAATACCTTTTGAGTCAGTATTTATGAATAAAGACACTGGGATTGGGACTAGATGATGTATGAAATCAAGACTACCAGTTATAAAATGCAGTGCTTTAACTGATCTGGAGAATATACAAAATCCTTTTTCTGATATCCACTGAGGTTCCTCTGCCTTCATCCCGATGCTGCAACTCCTGCTGAGTGCCTGCTGAATTAAATTGTTAAGTAGCTGTTCATCTATTTAGTTGTTCTTTTGTCTACTGCAGCATTCCCTTTACATCCAGTACTATTGGCAAGGTATATTGATAATGCAGTTTATCACTTTTTTTACTCTGTGAGTGCTGCAATCCTACTAATGTTTTCATCCAAGTCTTAGATGAAGATCTAGAATTCCAGTCATGGTTAAAAGTGTCCCATTCCTTCAAGCATTCACAACACTGCTCTGAAACATACACAGGTGAATATCAGAGGGACACATGGAAGAATTTTAAGTGGGTTTCCAGCATAATTCCCAGAGAGTTCTTTTATTTTTACTTAAAACCCAATCTTTTTTTAGTATGTCTGTACATATACAATATGGTATGTGCAAAGAGTTAAATGTAAAGATAAAGCATTTTTAAGTTTGAGTGCACCCAGAGAGCGTCTCTGACGTATGGCATATAGCTGGGTGTCAGTAACGCTTCTGACAATACAAATGTTGCCAAAACCACTTGTCCAACCCTATTGGTTTTGAGGCTGTCATGATCTTCCCTTAGAGGGAACAGATCCAGCCAGGTTTTATTGTATACCTGTCTGCTGGCAGGGTTTACAGCACCCTTTGGGTTTGTATGGTAGAGAGAAGGATGTGCATGTGACTGCTCAGTTCTCAGGTGCTGAGATTTAGCCGAGACAGGTGCTACAGACTCAACTTCTGCTTACTTTTAATGCATTCTGTATAATGTTTTCTGAAGCTACAATCTCCTCTTGAAATACCTTGCACCAGATATGATGCATGTCCCTCTATCTTGACTACAAAAAATGTTCTAGGACCATAAGGTGTTCAGTGTACAGGCTATATATTTTATAGTCATGTGCAATATTTGGAGCCCTGTTGCCCATGGCAAAGATGTCTTGATGCAAGTAATTTGATAGAACTTGAATCTGGTTTCTCTGACCTCTTGAATAAATATCTTTTATGTGACCTTTTTCTCCTACCAGTCCCAGAATCAAGAGAAAGCCTGAAAAATAAGATTTCTTATGTAGCATGGCATGACAACATTGAGCAGTTGTTGCTAAGGCTGTCAGTTCTCATTAATTATATACTCATTTCATAGTTCCTTCAAAAAATGTGTTTCAGTACTTCTTTCTCCTGTGTGATGGAACAAAGCTTCCATTATTTCTCCAGCAACAGTGCAGACAGATGTTAGGATTATTCTGAGTCCCACTGTCTTTTCCATTTAGTCTCTGGCCATCTCTGAGAAAAGGAAGGAGATCAAGTGTTGTGTGGTTCTTGCCATACTAGTTAACTCTCTGATAATTTTTTCCACAGACACAAGGTAGGGAAAAACCTTAAAAGTTTATGTTCACCTAGAACAAGAGAAGTCTCTGGAAAAGAATGGTTTTCTAGTCTGCAGATTCCATGAACCTTGTACGTCTTATTACTCAGTCTTGTCTCCCATCGGTGTTACTGCTGTAGATGATCTTTTTATTTTAATCACTGTCTCACTTTAAAGTGACAATCTTTTAAATATTCGATAAAGGTTTTAGGTAAGACCTGTAAGCACAAATGTTCAGTGATTTTTCTTTGAAGAAGTTAAAAAATTCTGTGTCTTAAATTATTACTTCATTAGTATATATATATAAAAATTATTATATATATATACAAATTATATATTTTTTTTAATATAATTAAAAAATTACTTACATTATTGCCATTAATTTTAGCACAAGATAAAATCGTATTTGACCACTTCTATGTATCTTGCAGCTGTTGGGTTTGCAGTCAGTAAAATGAACAGCTCATATACATGCCCTATTTTCTCATAGCTAAACTAATATGAAAGGAAAACATGAAAGCTCTTTTATAATTCCAAAAAAGCCTGAAGATAACTAAATCAGTTTTTTTCAAAAGCTAAATGTCTGCCTGTCAGATTGACTCTGTTCTGTTTTTAAGATCTTCTTGTTCATTTCTAGAAACAACATTCTTAAAAGTTGATGAGATATTTGACACTTGCTATACTGATAACTCTGCAATGAAATCTGGACTAGAGGAGATCAGTTAAAGCAGTACCTCTTTGAATGGATGAGACAGGCTTAATTATAAATTTTGATTTTAAAAATAAATGAGTTTTTTTTAAGGTAAAGATACGAAGGTTTGGTATCTAGTTCTTCCCAGAGGTAGCTGACACTGACTGTATTTGTAGGATGCTCTAGCATTACACTTTTCAAAGCACAGTTTTGCATGTAAGAGATCTAGATAACCAAGGCTTTTAATACAGAGAAGATGGAAAGCCTTGTAAAATTGGTAAATTTAATGAAAGGGCTTTTTTTTTTTTTTTAAATCACTGGGATCTGAATGTAGTCTTCCCGATCTTTGCACTAATGCTATCTACTGAAGTGAAGCCTCTTTATTTTTCTCTATTGGAAAATAAAGGGAAGAATCACAGCCAACTCTTTCTCAACACAATTATTTTTAAAAAGTTTTCTTCCTACCTTTCTCTCTTGCAAGAAAGCAATTTGACAGTCACCATAACCCAGCCTAAAGGCAAACTGCTGTCAAAAGAGCTATCCCTTTCTGGACCAGGCACCAGGTTCTCCATGCCGCAGCCAGTCATATGGACAGTGGACTCCCAGGTTTTTCACGGGGTTAAGCTGCCACTAGCTGTGTTCCTGTCACTGCAGGAAATGGCAGCTGTGAAGGCTTTAAATCTGCATTTTGCTTCGAGGTCTTAGCTCTCTGGCATCAGAGTCTTCTTCTGAATTGAGGAAATTACGTCCATGACATAGTACTCATATTCTCAAATATGTGATGCAAGTTGCAATTAATCAAACAATGGGTGGGCCTGGGCTTAAGCAGACTAGACAACATAGCTAGAGCTCGATTTGGGAGGAAGAATCTGTTCTACACACTCCCCAGGATATTTAATTTCAAGCATATTACTGTTGACAGTTTCCACAGGAAGTGAGATTGAGCATTAAATGAACTTGCACAGCTCTGTTCTGGGCTTCCACCTGGTTATTTCAAAAGTGGGCTTCCAAGCACTAACAGTGGAAAAGAAGACAAGAAGCATACAAGTGATAAAGAATTCCAGAGCACCTCCTTTCTGAGAAGACCTGTCTCACATTATCTCTTTTGTCCTCTGTGGTATAGACAGCTGATTTCTAGGTGGTCACTTGGAGGTGACAGTGCAAATAGAAGTCTGCTGGCTTTTTCTGGGCTCCAAACGTTATGCCTAAAGAAAGGAGAATAATGTTTCATTTACCAGTGACTTCACTGAGCAGCTTCTATATGAAAATCTGAGGGATGTTTTTTGGACAATTAATGCTGGAGATGGTTCTCCATTCTCTGGTCACACAGCAAATCTTGTCTTTGATCTGATGAGGATTGTTGGCTCAAATGTAAACTTTCAGGCATTCCAGAATTTTCAAGGAGTTTTTCACAGTGGTAGGCAAAATCTGTATTTAGAGGCAAAGATTATTAGACAGAATTGCCTATGTCCAGGTTTGCTCATCTTAAAGTGAGTGTAGTGAAGCTGCCGAAGTCACTGAGAAAGAGTTTTGTTAAATTTATCTGTGCTGCAATATCTTTGCTTGTCTTTCTACATGTTGCAATACAATGTATTCTTCTGAACTTTCTTGCAATACTCCTCTCCACCACTTCATCTGAGAATCACCATATGGACATGGGTGCTGTTTGTGAGCTCAGCTGGCCCCTGAGCTTTAATTTTTTCAGGCTTCCCCTGTAGAATTCATAGAAAATTTTAATTTGGTGGTAGCTGTGCTGCAGGGGTACCCAAATCTCTCAGCAAAAGCAAAGGGTGCAAAGTAAACTCTTTTAAATAACTACTTATTTTAATATCCATCCAGAAGTCCATATCACTCAAGTAGTATAGACTGATTTTGACTTCTAGAGCATCTTGATCTGAGGAGAGCAGTACTTGGTCTCTCTGATGTTAAAGTTTCTCAGTCATCATCCTGAGAAAATAATGTTACATTCTTCACATCTGTACAGTTAGTTCTTCACATATGTACTCTTTAATGTGATGGAAATACTGTTGAAATCCACGGTGAAACTTCAGTTGCTTTCAGTAGAATCAGCGTATCACCTAATAGTTGCGTTTTGTGTTTGTATTATCAGAAGTTACATGGTGGAGGATGATGTTCTTGCATCCTGTAGATGCAAGAGCAAGAACTAGAGAAGAAAAATTATAACAAGAGTAGCTCCACTTCTGTAGTTGGTGTATGACCCTGCCATTGTTAGCCTTGCTTGTATGTGTGTAAAGGAAAGAGAATCTTGTAGAACAAAAATTTAAAAAGAAAATGTGCTCCTTTGTTTTATTGAGTATTTTTCAGTGAGAATCTCATATGCAACAGGGTTAGGGGGACAGCAGCAGTGGAGATCACCAGGCAACTTGAGAGGCATTGCCTTAGGGGACAAAGAAATACAAAAGTGAGACAAAAAAGGACTTTGATAGTCCTTATATGTAGATACTTTAAAGAACTTAAAGGACTGCTTGCAATTGCAAATTGATGCCTACTCCCCTCCCCAGCTTTTCCTCTTTTTACAGAATATATGCAAAAATATGCCTTTGCAATTTTATCTGGGAGTGAATTAGAAAACTGTTTCCTAGTTCCCAGTGTGTGTCTCATTCAGTGTATTCGGATAATTGCCTACAATATTGGCATTTTCAATTATGAGTTGTCTTTTAAAAAAATCAAAACCACGAAACTAATTTTTTACAATTATTACCTTTTCAGGCAATAATAAACAGCACCATCACCCCCAACATGACATTTACTAAAACATCTCAGAAGTTTGGCCAGTGGGCAGACAGCAGGGCAAATACAGTCTATGGCTTGGGATTTTCATCTGAACATCACCTTTCAAAAGTAAGTATGACCAGTGGCGGCTATTCTGCTAGTGAAGCTACTTAAGTGTATTTTATTCCTGCTCACTATATCTTGACTCAGTACCCACTACTGTTGTTATTTAAAAATAATTTACGAAAAAATGTTCTGTATCAATCCTTATAATGTAAAAACATAAGTCTAAGTGTGATTTCTGCGAATTTTCTTTTAACAGATGGAGAAAGGGAGAGAGATTAAAACCTATTACACTTTATGTTGTTAATGCTTTCTAATTATTGATTTGTTCGGTTTTTCTTTTTTAAAAATTGTTCTTCCATTACAGTTTTTCTTGATAGAATTTAAAGAAGTAAACGATTTGGTGTTTTTTGTGTATTTAGATCTCTTAGAAAAAAACTGCTGGTAATCTTCAGACGCATTTTTGTCTTCTAAGCTACATTCACTTTCACTTTTCTACTATGTAGTGCATCAAATTACTGTTATTTCAAAGTTTGCAGCCTTGAAGTAAAGCTAGTGGGAAATATATTCAGTGTAAAAGAAAAATACATTTTCTATTGGAATGCAAAAGTTGAAATGTTCGCTAAAGCTGTATGTGCCATACATGAGTTTCTTTTCTAGTCTACTTCTGCAGGAAGCTAATAGACCCCATTCCAAGGAAAGCAGTCATCCCCGTTTCTCAAGCTGTTGGCATAGTTCCTCTGAGCATCCTTTCTACACTACTTGTTGCTTTTGCTACTGCCCTGGTAGATGAGTCCAGGAACCTGTACAAGTGTGATTTTTCCTCAGATGAGGAATTTCAGTTCAGTTTAAGTACTTGTGTTTATATTAAGTAGAGAATTTTCATATTTGAAATAAAGAAAAGGTTTGGACACCCAAGTACAACAAGACAAATGCATAGTACATGTTTAAGTAAGGAATAATGGTGGATAGGTATTTGAAGGAAGAGTAATCACAGCAGCCCTTTTGAGAAAGTACTTGTCACTATCCAAGGATAAGCACGGCCTGCCAAAAAACCATTAAAATGAGACCCAGTACAGCTACTTTATTTGGGGAAGTGTCGAACTTGTAAGATTTCTTCCTTTCATAATCAGTTGGTTTTCCTTTCCACAAAGCAACACAAACACGGGAAATTCTGAATGATTCTGGTATTGCCCATGCATTTGCACACCTGTCATTGCTTCAGTGAACTTGGAAACCTCATCAGTTGATTTGGTGTGTATGTCCTAGAAGCACTTTCTTACCAACATGGTAATAACTTTTCTTAATGTTTCAATGGCTTTAGCACAAATACTAATGTAGTTTACTTCTCTCATAGGCTAGCTTGTTTTTTTTTATTCACAGATGCTTCTTTGAAGGCAAAGAATCCTGCTGTAGTCATGCACACTCTGTTTGCCTGACTTTAAACACTAGATTATCCTTGCCACTGAAAATATGTTGGGTTTTTTTTAATCTGCTTTGTCCTCAACTCTTCTCTTGCCCTCCCTCTGTCATCTTCTTAATTACAGTTCTTTCAATCCCATTCTTTTCACTGCCCTCAAGCAGATGTCTAGGACTTTTAAATATGCCTTTGACATAAAGCTCTATATTGCTGTTGAAAAATTAATCTGAAAGGCTACAGTAGACATTTTTTCTTAATTTTCTTTTGCTGAGCAGTCACTCAGATTGCTGTTTACTGGAGAATAAACAAATTTATTAAGAAATATATAGAGTCACAGACCTTTTCTGAAGATTATGGTGAATCTATGGGCCCTTTTCAGAACACTGTTCCTGTTGTATTATATCTTAATTATTAAACTGATACTCATGTGAGTTGCAACTGCCAATTGTTGCAACAAAAATTCCTAAGGATAAAACTTTTGTGTTATTTAAAAAAATTATAAACATATTGATGGGGAAAGAAAATTTTTCTTTAGATTAGAAGCTGTTCAGCCACTGGAGCTGGTAGATATGTTTGGTTGGGAATCAGAAGAGCTGAATTAGATCTGCTCTGTAACTTTAGAGAAATCATGTCTATATTCTCTTTCTTGTTTTGTCTCTCTCTCAGATTACTCACTCTCACTTCTGTGCATCATAGCCAGGTTTACCAGAGCACTCTGATACAGCTAGCTCTTTAGGATTTTAAGTGTTTCAAGTTCTGAGGAGCTAAAGGCAGCCTGCAACCACATAAAAAAAGTTGGTCTAGTCGGCGACTGCTTTCCACAGTTTAAAAAGATGCAAGTAATCAGAGCAGATAAAGTAAACTGTTTATTCTCACATCATTGTCTGCATATCTTATAGTACCTGTTTGACTTTTGTACTATTTAGTTTTTGTTCACGTGCCCTTGTCCTTCTGAACTAATTGCTAGGGTAGACTGCAACAATGGCAACCTCTTTTCTGTACAATTATTGTGAATAGGAATCAGTGGAGTGAGACTGTCTGATGGAAAAGTAATGTCACTCTAATCAACTTAATATACAAACTGCATAGAGGAAAATTAATTAAACATTTATTTCTCTTCACTAGGCCTTTTCTTAATATGTCAGACCACAAATTCACCTCAAGACTGCTCCGTCAGATATTGGTGATACTTGAAAGATACCTATGTTGGAGAATATTCACAGGACCACGATTTGTTTGCAGACTCCCTCTTGCTGCTGCAGTAAGAGAAACAGAATGTCCCCTCACTTTCAGGAAAAACTGAGACTACTTTCTCATTCAAAATATGTCTATGCTTTTAATAGTATCCTGATGTATAAGAAGAAATACTCCTTTTAGGGTTTGCTGCCTTACCCTCTTGAGTTAGTTGACCTGATTCATTCCATAAAACTTGAATGGGAAGTGCCACCATGGATACTGGCAGCAGCCTTCTGTAGTCTCCATGAACAATTTTTCATCTTTTCCTTAAAAATTTGATCTTCCAGAGAACTTCTCCTTTCATACCATGAGACCTCATCTTTGTTATTCAGGAATTTTATCAAGAGATAGTTATTATCCATCACCTGACTATCTCAAGGAATTCTAGAAAATTTGTGAAAATCTCTGCTGAATTGGCCTTGTTGGCTCTTTCTTAGAATGCTGTCTATTGAGCTGTCTATTATATATATTTTTTAACTGTTTCTATGGCTGTGATACAGAAGATTGTATTTACTGCCTTTGTCTTCAGCCATTTATTCCAAACCTCAGCATCATATTTGCCATTTAACAATCCTCTAGTCTTAAGGCTGATTTAAATAATAGGTTACCCATGAGATTTTGAGGTTTAGGCACGTCTTAAAAAAGTATCATCTGGTTCTCGTGATCTGTTGCCAATTTCATCATCTACTCTGAGACTTTTTTTTTGATGCTGGATTAAACTGTCAGGAAAAATAAGCTTTCAAATAATGTGAAATACAGGATATAAGTGCAGAGAAATTACATTTCCTCAAATACTAGTAGCCTACCAAGAGAAAGTTTATAGACTGTAAGATTTTTTAGGTCTTGCATAGTAAGTGAAAATGATTGAAAATAATTGGTGAGGTTGTGCCACAAAAAAAGGTAGCCTTTGTACCATCTAAATACATTGAGTGCAAAACAATTTCTTCATATGCTGCTGCCAAAGAGATTTAGAAGCTGCTGGAGAAGCTTCTGATATTTTTGCAGAATCATTTCACTCTTAAGCTGATCATAATAAGATAATGTTCTGTATAAAAGCAGTAGGACACAAAAACAAATGTGTGGCTAGTCTAGCAATTAGTGTAGTGGAAAGATGAGAACTGTGAAGCCAATTTTTTTTCTAGCCAGAGAAACCAGGCCCTGTTCTTAACAAATTGATTTAATCTCTCAAGTTTAAGGGGGCATATATTTCTAAATTGCCATTTTAGCTATTTTCTGGCAGAGGTACATGTAGCATAGAAATAAAGCCTCATATGGAAGTTCCATGTGCAATTTCATGATTTAGTGTTCAGTATATGCATTTCTAGTTCAATGAATTTGTTCTTTAACTTGATTGATGTCAATGACCATTCTAGAGAGGAACACAGTATTTCCACTGTTGCTTTTCTAATTAGCTATTGAAATTATAAATGCAGTTAAAAATTGGGAAGAAATCAGTATTCAGTTTCAGTCATGAAAGAACAAAATACACTGAAAGCTCTCCAGGCTCATGGTGACCGCATTAGGCTTCAGAGGCAGATTATTTGTTGTTTGAGGAGGGTAAAACCTGAATCTGAAAGCAGCTGTGCAAGGCAGTTTGTCCCTATTATTAGCCATCTCTGTGGTGAGTTTTTTAAAAGTACCAGCAACAGAGCATGCTTCACTGCATTGTCATTTTCCTGACATATAAGGACTGTGTATTATGCCTGAAACGTATGTCACTGTGTAAGTCATTTAAATGAGTGTCTAATAAGGAGAAAAATTTTTTGAAATTACTGACAGAATTTGACTTTGTGAAATGCAAAGTACAGCATTCTGTTCTGCATGTAATGTATTATTTCACGCCTACTCTTACTCTCTTTTCTTTTTTTTATTCTTTAAACATATGTACCTTCAGTTTGCTGAAAAATTTCAGGAATTCAAAGAAGCTGCACGAATAGCAAAGGAAAAATCCCATGAAAAGATGGAGCTAACAAGTACACCCTCTCAAGTGAGTCTTATTGCCTGATTCAAGCATCATACTTCATATCTGTGCTACTTACTGTATTGTTTCTTACATACACACGTATGTAAAAATTCACGGGGTATTTCTCAGTTACTGTGAATCCTCTCATCAGTCAGCAAGAAGTGTCAAGAAATCTTAAAAATACATTTAACATATACTGCAAAAGAGTCAAAGGAACTTGCTTTAAGATAAGATTGGGTGCTTTTTTTTATTCCTTTTCATTTATTTCAGCTTTCCAAAGAAAATGAGTAAACATGGTTATGTAAGTGAACTATACTAAACACTTTTTGTACTTTTTCCTATTGTATCCACAAAACTTCTGGCAGTACACTGTAAATAACTTCTATAGAACAATCATTACACCAAAAATAAAGGTTGAAACAGCAAACTATTTTTACTTATTTCTTACTGTGTAGTTTTCTCTTGTGAAATGTGTTGAAGGAAGACGATAGATTCACAGGCTGGTTCTGGAGTTTTATTACAGTTAGCCATGATGTACAGGGAGAGTTTATAAAAGGGATCTCAAAACATGAACTGGGTTAATCTAGGTCTAATCAGAGAATAAGTTACTATATTCACATTTATATTAGTTATGGCTAAAATTAATGACCAATACTTTGAATTTGTTTTGAAAAAAGAAATTTCTTGAGGCTTTTATGCCCCATCTCTCCTGTATTCCCCCTGCCCAAGGTTTTTGACACAGTTAGCTGTTTGCTTTGTTTTAAGCAGTAGTGAAGACAAAGGTAATTCCTTCTCTTGGAGAATGCAACAGCTTTAAAACTACAGCAGGGATTCCTGAGTTGAGTAGACTTAATGTAGCTGTATCTTTTTCTGGGGAGTCTTTTTTCATTGAATCAGTGTATCTCTTCAGTGCTTTGCACTGTAATAGGCTCCTGGTCTTTGATGGAGTAAGGATGGCAGGCAGTTTGCAGCATGCTGTACAAATAGTTTTATTGCTACCAGAAAGCTCTATCTGGTGTCCTACCAAGAGAAGTCAGTGGAAATCAGAACATATACAATGAACAAGCCTCATGTTGTTTTCCCAGTAGGCATTTTGCCCAAATGTTAGGCTGGCTTTGTCTGTTAATGGGAAACTGCTTGCTCTACTGAAATGGAAAAAAAATAAGGCAGGGGGTTTTATGAGTTCACTTGACTGTCTCTAAGTTTCTGACAAATTCCACAGAGACAATGGAAGTATGTATTGCAATATTATACACTTGTCAATAATATACACTTGAATTTATAAACAGTGAAGTGCTTCACCCAGGTCTCTAGTTACTTGGTGTTATAGGCAAAAAAATTGCTATGCTTCTCTTTTGACACGTTGATAAATATTTTGGACTCAGAAGTTAAATCTGACACTGTCAAATGGAGTGACTTAGTAGCTGGTTTGGACATAAATTTGAGCTATTCACTCAGAGACAAGATGCTCTTGTCTAGCAGCTCATCAGGGTTAAAGCTTTCTCTTAAACTGTGTGAGCTATTAATATTGTTCATTTTCCTGTACAGAGTTCTTTTTACAGTTGAAACCTAACATTTGATACTGTAGGCAGTTACAGAAATGTTACTCTGAGTGATTCTATAATGCCTGTTGAAGGCTGCAATTTCATTATGGCACACTTAAGAATAATTTCCTATTCAGGCCTTACTTTTCTTCTCTTGGCTTTTCACTGTGTTGATAAGCTGGTGTATTATTCTGACTAATACAGTTAGTGCAAGTGCTGACACATGAGCATAGTAGTCTTCACTTACTAGTTCCCTAGAGAGAAGGGAATCAAATCAAGAACTTCAGAATTTAGAACAGGTAAGAAGTGATGGCATCATGGCAAGCTCCAGCACTTCTGTGGCACTGGGCTCATTCAAATGGATTTTTGACTGAGAGGCGGATGGGTGCTTGGTACCCATCTAGGGAGGGAAGGTGGGACCACAGAGACATTTGAAAGAGCACCTGCTCTCATTTTCATCATCTGCCAAAAAGTGACTGCAAGGCAAACAATTCAGTTGTTGTCTTTTTCAATCATTTTATAGCTCTCCTTTCCCTTTTGCAGAGTGATCCATTGCAGAGGGGGAGAGTAAAAGAGGAAGGAGATATTTTTAGTGGTCAGTCAAGGCTTTGCAGGAACCTGGTTTTTTTAATGGAGCTTTGACAGGAAGGACATTGGGAGGTATATCAACTCTGTAATGGTAACTTGGTTATCTAAAAAGATCAGTCCTTCTACAGTGTTGGACTTGCAGATATCTTTCGGCATTAAATTAATAATAAGTAGGAAAATACTGCATATCAAAACTGGAAAATATACACATCAAACTTAAAACTTAAATAGAATGTTTTATTTCTCTTGGTACAGCTTTAAAAAATGTCCTGAGTATTTACCAGTTAATTCAAGTACTGGATATGGTACATTTCCCATCCTCTCTACTACACAATTCTAAAAGAGTAAAAGTACATTTTTCTGCCTCAGCATGCCTTTACAGATTGAGTCTTTATGAGATATCTCTACAACTAGTGTATAAAACACTGCACAAGACATTTGCTGTTCACTATTGTTTGATGCAAGCCTGCAAATACGACTGGTACATGTGAGTTTCAATTCTGAATGCTCTGCAAAAACTTGGGAAAGTGCAGAGAAGTAGAAAGCAAGAGATAACAGCAAAAATATCTCAGAAATTGGATATGTATTTGTACTTCAAATATTTAGCAGACTCGAGCCATTTTAAAACTTCAGAGCAATTTTGCCTAAAGGCCTCTGAAGTTAGGCTGCTTCTCTCAGGTGTTAGGAGCTTTTAGCAAAGTGTTGCTCCTATAATGTGCCTCAATGGTCAGGAAGTAGAAGGTGCATTGATTTTTTGGATATTTTGTTTCATCTAATGAAATATGTTCTTCGGATCTTTTTTAGTGTGTTTGAAACATATAGCCGAAAGAAAACCATACATAGCCTGATTTGCAGTTACTTAGTAGCAGGAGTTCCTTTTCCCCTAAGCAATGCTGCTGCTAATTTTAAACTCTTCATTCTCCCTGTTTCTTTAATACTTTAATGTTCTCTGCCTGTCTACCAGCAGGCTTTGCTTTAAGTTTCCAGAATATCAGATAATAGATCAAATCACCATTTACCTTGACTATAAAGGGAACTTAACTTGTTCAGAGAAAGGCAGTGGCCTGGACCACCAAATTAGTAGAGAGATGCTGCTTTGTCCCATTGAGTACACTGGGCTTTCTTGAGATGAAGAGTAAAGCATTGTTTCTGTGTCAGAAAACCTGTACTTTAAACCCATCTGTATGAAGACAGATTAATGTAATAGTACACAGTTTATCCATATCCGGTATGTCTGGAGGCTTTGGTCTAGAAAGAAGTCTATTTCAGGACTTCTAAGATCACCTATGCACATAGCTATACCATCTTGTGTCCATTTAACTGAGCCTTAGGTAATAAAAACTTGCAATCCTCTTGCCGTGTTTATATAAAACTAAAATACTGGCTCTCCTGCTCTGTCACCTCCTATTTCCCAGATCCATCTTGTAATATAGGGAATTATTTTGCTCTTGTCATAAACTCATGGATATTGCAGTGGCAAACCACCCATGGTCTGTTCTCAGTTACAAGCTTCCCTATGCTCTTATGCTTAGATCTGGAGTTCACTGAGCTGCAGGAAGCAATAGCCTGACAATTATGTCCACCCAGCCCCACCCCTTTTTTTTATTAAAAGTAATCTTAATTAGGTTTAAGTGCAGAAACAAATAGAGCGGTTTGTACAGTTTGCAGTTGCACCCCATCAATCTTGAGAGGTTTCACCCCAATCAGTTGGCATCTGAACCTCAGTTCTTTTTTTTCTAAGTATGACTGTGCTCTGATAGGTGTTTTGACCGTGATAATTTCAGATTAAGACTTCTTTTAGTTTCTGAAATTGTGGGGTGGGTAATTTAGTCAAAATAGTCTTGTCTGTGATTCTGAGCCCCTCCTATGCAAACTATTAGGAATAGCTGTTGCCTGAAAAGTTTTACGATCACGTAATTTTTAGTGCAAGAAATGGGTTGGTTTTGGAAAAATTATCTGGGTTTATAATTTTTTGTCTTTTTCTCTGTAGAAGTTCAAAATTTACGTAGAGCTTGTGAAAAAGGTCACTTTCTGGGATGTTATGTGAATTTCTATACTGTAACAAATGTTTCATATGTGTTAGGGTGGCACTAGCCAGCAGACTTATGCCATTGCCAGCCAGTACAGAGAAGCACTATGAAAAATAGCTGTGCCAGGGAAGTGTATGGAATCCTTACTGAGAAGACAGTATAATACTCAATAACTAAACATGCTGGACTTGTTTTTGTTTGTTCACAATTTTAGAACCACTGACTCCTCCTTTTTTTTCTGTTCCTTATTTAGTTATCACTAAAAGGTGGTTTGATCTGTGCTGCAATGTCTACTTGTTTTACTTAAAGGACTCTTTTGTAAGTGCATGTGGGGTTTTTTCTTAAGATGTTGACATTTAATATATCTTTTGATGAATACCCCACTATTATGTTTAGTTTAAATACTGAATACCACAATGTCTTCTCCAACTTTGTAAAATCTGGAGTGGATATGTGAAGCTATAATGGTATGGAATAAAAACTTCATTGCAGATGTACATCTCACAAAATGTTCCTAAAATACTTTTACTTCTCTAATTAATATAAAATGGGAACGTATTATTTGTAAACATTTGTGAAAAATCTTCTCTGTGTAAGTGGCTTTTTCCATTATACTTGGTGCTTTGTTCATAGTCAACTCCATTAGAATTGTCTGCAAAAAAATTACTTATCAGGCAGGGGTAGTTGTGATGATTAACCTGTACTTTTTGTGGAAGAGACACACTAGAAACTGATGTTTCTTTTGTTCAGGAATTTGCAGGCCATGATCATTTACATATTATATAGACTGGGATGTTTGTTTGCCTTAATTTTTGTTACTTGAATTTCATTCATATTAGAAGTCTATGGAAGTACGTTACTGAAAAATAAGCCTAGATGGAACTTGCACATTTTTTTCCTTCTATTGAAATAATTTTTGTGCATTCACACTTGAAACTTATATTAATAAGTAGGCTCTGATTTTATGTATCTAGTGATAGTGTATTTCATCTTAAAGATACAAGCCATCTAAATTTTTTAGAGTGGGGTATGTAACTTTTTAGAACACATAATGTAGTTTGAGAAGAAGAGAAACTAGAAGAAAAACTTTTAGATCCAGAAAGTCTTTCATTTATTGTCAATGGGAACTGTCTATCCTATTGGATGATGATAATAATAACAATAATAATAGTAGTAGCGGTAGAAGACAAAACCATGCCATTTGTATAGAATAATTTGTTTGCCTCTTTATTTTGTCAACTGTCTTCTCTTTCACACTTAAATGTACACACAAATGTACATGCTGGTGTGATGAAGGGTAATGAAAACCACAGCAGTGCCTTCTGCTGGGAGGCAGCCATTAAGTTCTTCAGATGTCCGATTGCATAGCCATAGCTATGTGTACATGCGGTGGTTTGAAACCAAAGAAGAAGAGAAAACCAAAGTCCCAGGAAAACAAAATTTAACTCTCCATCT